>ML429549.1:66400-84570 GCA_005239525.1 Nicotiana knightiana
GATATGGAAAATAATGGAAACACTACTAGCATTGCTCTATGTATAGTTGCAAGTTGAAACTTGAGTGGTAAGTTTAATACACTATTTGTTTGGTGATATACTTTTGTAGTTTTGTTTTATTATCATCAAAAAATAATATTCTTACTTATGATTTATATATTGTTTAGGTTCAAGTGCAATCATGCCCCGTACTCGGTTGGCCATTTTCAGAGAAGATTTGCGGCCATTTTCAAATAATATTCTTACTTGGGAATAAAGTCATTCAATATATTTAAGGGGTAGTACTTGTGAATAATATTTTAATGTGTTAAAAGATTGTATTGACAACATGGAAAAACTTAGTGACTAATAAGTAATAACTCCAGTCCAGTGAATAATTGAATATAGTAGCCAATACAACGAGCATGTTTATTCAGTGAGCACTGAGCAGCGTTGAAGTTGTCAATACAACGAGCATGTTTTTTTACTTTTGTAGTTCGTTGTTCTTTATCATCACCGAATATTAAACCGATACCGTACCGAAATCGTACCGAACCGAAATAAGAAATACTGAACCGTACTGAAATATTTAAATACGGTATTTGGTATACACAATTGAGAAACCGAATACCGAAAAACCGAACCGAAATTCTTAAATACCGAATCGAAGTACCGAATGTCCACCCCTAATATCAATGTTTAAGAATAAAAGACTGCATAAGAGACAATTTTATTCAATGGGCCCGTTTTTAAAATAGAAGTACCTCACTTGGGGAAATTTAGTCAAAGGTTGTTACAAGCTTATACAACAGCTATACTATAACTTTTTTTTAACCATTCATATTACCGTATTTATCATGAAATGAAATTACCAGATTTTCTTTTGAATTCTAAGAAGGCATGTTGACCTGCTGCCTGCGTATTCCTTCTTCTAATATAGTTGTCACGATCCCAAATACAGGTCAGTCGTGATGACACCTATCATGAAATTAGGCCAGCCAAAACTTAACTCAAATCATAATAAACTTTCTTTTACATCTTTACTATACTGATTACCTATAAAAGTTCCTCTAAACATTTATATTAAAAAAACAATTAAATTTATACTGAACATTAAATACAACCCCCGAGAACCCGGAGTCACTGGTCATGAGCATCTACATAAAATATACAACTCAACAAAAATAAATTCTATAATAGTAAATAGGAGAGGGAGCAGGACTGCGGCGCATGCAGCTACCTCGCAACCTCCGAGAATCTCTGGAACAGATAGGCAGCTCACCCTGCCCTAACACCAGAATCTGCACACAAGGTACATGAAGTAATGTGAGTATGGCAACTCAGTAGTAATGAAAATAAATCAAGTCTAAGAGGCAAGGGAACACATAAAATCAATGCCATAAAATCACAATATACACAGCCTTACTTTCCAATAATATAAACATAGATATACGAAATCATCATGCCTTAAAACCAACTTCAGAAAAGTCCTTTAAAGAATGCACATTTTTAACAACTTCAAACCGAAAGATTTAGTATGAAAATGAATGTAGTAAAATCATAAGTAGCCCCTCGGGCAAAAACATGTATCATAATCAACCCCTTGGGCATGCCTCACAATCACTCAGCACATCACGGTCACTCATGCCTCCCAATCACTCGTCGCTCGGCCTCCCAATCACTCGTCACTAGGCACTCAGTGCGCTCACTAGGGGTGTGTACAGACTCTGGAGGGGCTCCTTTAGCCCAAGCGCTAATATCACTCAGCACCTCACCATCACTCAGGCCCTCGGCCACACTCAGCAAAACCACTCAAAAGGCCCCTCGGGCGAATCAGTAAAACAGGGTACTCGACCCAAAACATCTTTTTAAATCTCAAAGTGGTGTAAATCATCCTGAGTTCGAAAACAGTATGCACAATGCAGCTGAGTGAAATCATCAATACATAGTGAGGAAAACAGTAGTAAAAAGCCCCCAAGGGTCTAAACAGATCGGCACGAGGCCCCAAACACGGCTTATAGCCCAAATATTTCACAAATATTTAGAACATAATTTTACATAAGGTTTTGAGTAAATATGCAACTCATTAGTTGTTGCGGAGAGGACCTAGTCCAATCCAAAAATCAGTACACGCCACATACTCGTCACCCGACATGTGCGCCATTCCAAAATCAGTGAGAAAACATGCAGTCCAGGGTTCCATACCCTCAAGACAAGATTTATAACCATTACTTACCTCTACCGGGCCACAACACTAGTCCTCTATGCCTTGCCCCTCAAATTCGCTCCTGATTGCTCCGAATCTAGCCAAAAATCAGTTCAACATCATCAATATATACTCAAGGAACACAACCCAATCGAAAACTATCAAATTATACAAGAATCTCGAAATTCGGCCAGACTTGAGCCACGGGCCCACGTCTCGAAATTCGATAAGATTTACATTATAAGAACTCTTATCCTCCCACGAGACCGTACATACCAAGAAATTGCCAAAAGAAATTCCCAACTCTTTCCTCCCATTTTCCAAACTTTTCTTACTTTAATTCTTCAAATACAAGCCAAATACGAATCTAAATAGCATAGAAATGATGGTAATAACCCGAGAACTTACCTTTCCTGAAGAATCACGAATCCCTTCTCCAATCTGCCTCCAAAAGAGCTCCTCTCGCATGCAAAAATGGTGAAATGAAATGAATTTCATGGATGCCACTTATATACTGTTTCTGCCAGAATTTCCACACCTGCGGACACTTAGTCGCACATGCGGTCCCAGGTGTGCACCTGCGGAATCCCACTTAACGGAACAATTTTGCACATGCGGCCAATCTTCCGCACCTGCAGCTTCGCAGGTGCGGCCATAACTTCGCACCTGTGGAAAATCCCCCTGTCTAGTCTTTTTCGCACCTACGCACTGTCCATCGCTCCTGCGACATCGCACCTGCGGCTGCCCTTCTGCAGGTGCAGCCAACACCAGAACTTCACACCAGCAGCTATTGCTGCAAATTTCTAAGTTCAAAAACCCCGCCAACCATCTGAAATCAATCCCGAGCCCCTCGGGGCCCCAACCAAACATACCAACACACCCTATAGCATTATTAAAACTTAGTCGAGCCTCCGAAACACCAAAAACAACACGAAAACACCAAAATTACATCAATTTCAAGCCTATGAACTTTGAAACTTCCAAATTTTGCCAACTATGCTGAAACCAACCAAAACACCTCTGATTGACCTGAAATTTTGCAGACATATCCAAAATGACATTACGAACCTGTTCCAACTTCTGGAATTCTATTCCGATCCCGATAGCCTATTTTCCACTGCTGACCGGAAATCACCAAAAACTAACTTTCGCCAATTCAAGCCTAATTCTACACCGGACATCCAAACTTCATTCCGAACACACTCCCAAGTCCCAAATCACCTAACGAAGCTATCTGAGCCATAAAATCCGCATTCTGATGTCATTCATCAATAAGTCAACTCTTAGTTGACTTTCTAAACTATTAGGCTACCTTGAGGGACCAAACGCCTCAATTCTCATCATGACCACTCTGAACCCGAACCAACCGACCAAACACATAAATGAAGTTGAACCACATAAAAGAAAGTAGAAACGGGGGAAACAGGGATAAATTCTCGGAACAACCGGCCGGGTCGTTACAATAGTTGAATTAGTACCGGCGCAATATTAAAGTAAAACTCTTAAATTAGGGCTAAGTGCACGGAAAGCCATTTTATCAGCTCTAATTTAACTTTCAATCGGAGTTTGTTAATTATTTTATGTTTAAAAAAAGGGAAACCTCTTCTCTTCTCCTTCTCATTTCTTCTGTCAGCTTTTCTTTTTCTATTTCTTCTTTCACATCCCCTAGTTTATTTTCCATTATACAAAATATTTTCTGCCAAAAAACTTGTTTCCTTTCACTAGTAATTCACAAATGGACAAATGACACGACCCAAAAACAAATTCGGTCGTGATGGCGCCTATCAAGGAACTAGGCAAGCCTACACTCTTAACCAATTCGATTTATATCATAACAATATTTAAATATTAACCTTTTTCATCAGAGGAAAACCGAAATAAAAGATAAAAACAACCTAAAATACTGTAATAAAAGAGAAATCCAAAAATCTGGTGTCACGAAGTCATGAGACATACTACAACTGTGCCAAAATACATCAAGACAACAATTATCTGAGAAATAACTAACAGAATACACAAAGGAAGATAGGGAAGGAGAAAGGCGGGTCTGCGATCGCCAAGCAGCTACCTCGCTCTCTCCGAAGATGAACCGCAGCAACGATCAACTAGCGCTAGCGTGACCTGGGATACCTGAATCTGCACACAAGATGTAGGGGGTAACGTGAGTACACCAACTCAGTAAGTAACAAGCCCAAATTGTGGGCTGGGAGGTAGTGACAGACTAAACCTCCACAATTATGACAGAATCAATGTACAGAAATTTAGGCATGCTTTCAGTTAACTTGACAGTTCAAAGTGATAAGATAAGTACCGTTCCGAATAGTTTAACATATATATAACTCCACGTATTCTACATGCCAATGCATCAACAGTATGAAATGCACAATGTGATCCCACTCTCAAATACTCGTCCACTCAGTATTGTATATGACTCGCATGGCCCAAGGAAGATCCATCCCAGAATATATACACATCAGACAGAAGTCACTCACTACTGAGGAAGGCCGATCCGGCCCTATGGAGAAGATCCATCTCCAGATAATGATACACCTCATAACCACTCGGTATTGTATATGGCTCAACAGCCCAAGGAAGATCCATCCCAGAATACGTATACATATCACTGACATCAGTCGCTCAATATCGAGGAAACAGGCCAATCCATCCTCATGAAGAAGATCCATCTCCAAATATAAACACTTCGGACAAGATCCATGTTCAAGGAAGATCCATCCCTTAAATATCATTGCGCTCACTAGGGGTGTGTTACACACTCCGGAGGGGCTCCTACAGCCCAAGCGTTAACATAATCCAGATCCAGGCATAATCAATATGACATGTTGCGGCGTGCAGCCCGATCCCATATCTGTCACTCAATATCATGCTCTCGGCTCACTCAGTCCTCACTCTCCAGCCTCGCTCACATGGGCTCACAATGCATGAACTAGCCCGAATCAATGATATAATGTGCAAAACAATAATTACCAAGACTGAGACATGATATGATATGCAATGACATGACTGAGTATATAATATCAATGAAACACATGAGATGACAGCAATAAACGACCACTCGGGTCTCAACAACATCTGCGTGAAGCCTTAACATAATATCTAGCATGATTTCTAGCATGTTTGCATCAAGACAACAGCTCGGGTCTCAACAGTATCGGCGTGAAACCTTAGCATAGTATTTAGCATGATTTCTAGCATGTTCACATCAGTCACATTGACAGAAGCACAGATATCAACAAGAGAGAACCAATAAACGGTGCCATGGAATGAACCAGGTCACAAGTCTCACGGTACACGCCTGTCACTTGGCATGTGTGTCACCCAATTCTAATCACATAACAGTAGTTCGGGGTTTCGAACCCTCAGAACCAAGTTTGGAAGCATTACTTACCTCAACCGGAGGAAAATCTACTTCGTGATGCCCTTGCCGCTCGACTCGACCTCAAATCGCCCCGAATCTATTCAAAATCAGTATCATATCATTAATATATGCTAAAGGAACAAAGCCCACATCAAAATTATCAAATTACATCACAAATCCCGAATTTGGCCAAACCCGACCCCCGAAGCCACGTCTCGGAATCCGAAAAAAATTACAAAACTGAAATCCTTATTTACTCACGAGTCTATACATACCAAAATCATCAAAATCCGATCACATATGGCCCCTCAAATCCCCAAATCAAACCCTCAAATTTCCAAGCCCTAACCCCTCAATTTTTACCATTAAATCCCACAAATTTCATGCTTAATTAACTGAAAATCACCATAGAATCGAGTATTAGGCTCAATTAACTTACCTCACTGATAATCCTTGAATCTCTCCTCAAAAATCACCCTAAAAGCTCCAAACCCGTCTTCATAAATTGTGGAAATAAGAAAAATCGGGAAGTGCAACTTATATAGGCTCTTCCAGAGATTCCGCACCTGCGGACACTATTCACGCACCTGCGGTCTCAGGTGCGCATCTGCAGAAATCACTTAAGCTCAACTTCGCACATATGGTCGCCCCTTCAGGTGCGTCCCCTTCTCCGCTTCTGCGATAAAGCCCCAGGTCTCCAATACTTTCACCTGCAACTCGCTTCCGCATCGGCGATGCTCGCACCTGCGGTCCCCTATCTGCAGGTGCGGCCACACCAGAACAGCAGCTACAGCTGCTCAAACCAAGTTCCAATATTTCTGTTAACCATCTGAATTCATCCCGAGGCCCCCGAGACCTCAATCAAAAATACCAACAAGTCATATACCACTATTCAAACTTATTCCAACCATCGGAACACTCCAAACAATATCAAAACATCAAATCAACCCGAAGTTCAAGCCTAAGGATTTCTAAACTTCCGAAATTCGCCAACGATACCGAAACCAAACAAACCACGTCCGAATGACCTGAAATTTTGCACAAACATCACAAACGACATTAGAACCTACTCCAACTTTCAGAATTCCATTTCGACCTCGATAGCTATTTTTCACTGCCGACCGGAAATCGCCAAAAATCTAATTTCGCCAATTCAAGCCTAATTCTACCACGAACCTCCGAATAACATTTTGAACACGCTTCTAAGTTCCAAATCACCTAACAAAGCTATTTGAACCATAACAACCAAATTCTGAGATAATTTACTTATAAGTAAACTTTCGGTTGACTTTTCCACTAATAACCAAACTTAAGAGACTAAGTGTCTCATTCTTTTCAAAAAAATTACTCTGAACCCGAGTCAACCGGCCCGACATAAAATAATAGAGTTGAACAACAAATAATGAAGCAGAAATAGGGAGAAACGGGGCTAAACTCTCGGAACCACCGGCCGAGTCGTTACAACAAAACTCCATCGATATACACCCTCATCGATAAAAATTATACCACATGCCACGCCCTAAATCGGGGAGGCAAGACCGACACCCGATGCCTCACTTGACCGAGTGTACCAACCTAAAATCACATAATCAGGGCATGCAGAACATCTGGGGCAGACAAGGCCATATATATATATATATATAGTTTCCTCCCTTGATAGGAGTGTGAGACTTTAAATGTCCACAATCTCCCCCGTTATTTCTTCCATCTCCTCTTCAAAATAATTTTTAGGGTGTGTTTGGTATGAAGGAAGAAAATATTTTCTTGGAAAATAAATAGTAATCTTATTCATTTTTCGGTATTTCGTACGCATATTAAGGAAAATAACTTGTCAAGAGTATTCATAAGTAATTTAGATACAATAAACACGAATCCTATCTCAATGAGTATAATTTTATTTAAAAATAGTATTGAATTATATATAATAAATGTATAAGTTCCTAAAGATGGTCATGAATATTAGTTGTGTATAACTAACTTAATCATTGAAGAAATTATCTCAAAAGTCCTCAATCATCAATAACTCAACCTAAGATTTGTTCCAGGTTTGTAATTTCATATTTTCAGTTCCACGGCAAGTCTTGAAAATCCAAATAATCTTGAAGGATACAACTTACAACATATAAGCAGGAAACTAATAATCTACGAACTTTCAATAAATACAAAACGAAAGTACAATAATAAACAAAAAAGACATTGAAAAGAAAATAAAGCAAGCCGGTAAGAGAACCTACAACTGAAAGCTAGCTAATGAATCCACTCATATTTAGCTAAATGTATCATAGATCAAAAATTAAAGGCGAAATACATAGACAACTTCTCTATCTTGGCACCAATTTTCATTTTCGCACTCCATTTAAGTCATGTTCCATTTTGGCACTCCAACCCTATTTCTTTTGTGTCATTTTAACACAAAAGGCTGACTTGTAACATTGGTTGAGTTTCCTCCCTTGATAGGCGCGTGAGACTTTAAATGCGCACCCTCCTCCCCCGTTATTTCTTCCATCTCCTCTTCAAAATAATTTTTAGGGTGTGTTTGGTACGAAGAAAAATATATTCCATAGAAAATCTTTTCCAAAATAAGTAGTAATCTTATTCATTTTTTGGTGTTTGGTACACAAATTAAGGAAAATAACTTCTCAAGAGTATTCATAAATAATTTAGATACAATAAACATGAAGCCATAAACTTTCGAACCAACAACTTCCGAACCCACAAATTTCATAAATTTTCGAATCGCTACACTTTCGAACCCGTAAACTTCCAAACTCATAACTTTGGAACTCGTAAAATTTCGAACCTATAAACCGAAAGATGAAAAAATTAAAACTGAAAATATATGAAAGGAAAAAAAAATCCCGGGGGGAGGGGGAGCAAAAAAGTAAAAAAAATAGAAATTTAAAAGCTGAGTATTTGGATTAAACCCAGCTGACAAGGATAAAAAAAACAGGTGTCCAAATCTAATTGGATGGTTATTACACATTAGAAGCAAGTATAAATGCGCGCTGTTTTTTTTATATGGGATAAAAGTTTTTGTGTTAAATGACATAAAAAGAATGGAGTTAGAGTGCCAAAATAGAACAAGACTGAGATGAAGCGCCAAAATAAAAATAGGTGTCAAGATAGTGGGGTTGTCTATGTATTTGACCAAAATTAAAAGATCTCATAAATTATCTTGTTATTTTTGTGCATAATATTGATTTCTGCTCAACATTCCGCATAACTATAATTGCGCATTTAAAACTTCTGAATGTTGAAAGTATAATATTGAATAATTTTATTTGTGCAGTAGTCTTGTATATTTTAAAAAGTATACTATCTACGTCATTGTTCAAGAACTCGTACCTCTTCTTTTTTAAATTTTTTTATTTTTTCTTCTATCCATCTTTGTATAATTTAATTGTAAGACTTATACAAAGTGAAATTTAATAAGATAACAAATTAATAAGTAAAACTTTAATTAATTTTAAGCTCCTAAATATTAGAAAAGAATTAAATACTATTAAATGAAGTGCTTCTTATAAAATTTAACATAAAATTCGAAGGACTTCGGAATATAACTTTTTTATGATAAAGATCAAGTTTGAAATGAAAAGAAAAAGGTTAGTTCTAAATTTTAATCTTTCATTCTAGGTAAATATTATTTCATTAATGGTATTCCATTGGATGGTGATACTCACAATTTTTTTACTTAATTAATATGTTGTAATGACTAAAAGCTAAAGATTAGGAGTCCTTGCTTTGTTTAATAAGAAAATATTTAACAACCAAAATTGTAGGTGATTTAAATTTCTGAAATATTAGGAAAGTATCTTAAATTAAAATTGTGTCCAATGTAAAATCTATTTTTAGAGGGTAAAAGGATAACGACATTTCGTTAAAGGCATTCGTGCTTTTAATATAGTATAGATACACACATACGGTCCACAAGGACACATCAGACATCAACATGGAAACATCAAGATCGGCAGGCCATACGAAATATAATAAACATACAACAATCAGTCTACAAGGCTCTAATAGTATGACAATTGTAAGATTGTGTGCGTGTGTGTGTGTATATATATATATATATATATATATATATATATATATATATATATATATATATATATATTAAGACCCAAAAGGCCACAACAAACATCAAGGCCGGCAGTCCATACGGAATATACTAGACATACAACAATCAGTCTACAAGGCTCTAATAGTATAACATTTGTCAAATGGTCGGTACAGGGTCCCGACCTAACCTTAATACATGTAAACATAATCATACCAAGACCTCTAGACTCGTCTAATTCCAGGAGAAATGGAGCTTACCGTTCGACCGCTGAACATGAGCAACCGCCTACCAGGGAGACCTGTCAGGCTCTCTACCTGGACTGTAGCATGAAATTCAGAGCCCCGGTGAAAAGGGGCGTCAATACAAAAAAATGTACTATGTATGTAAGGCATGAATAACATACGAAAGAATTGGTAAGTACAGAAAAGTGTGAGGAACAACCTGGAAGTACATATACCACATAGAGCCATCCCCCTCTAAGTATAGCTCAGCCGGTATAAATATCGATTGTGTGTCTAGAAGAACATCAATACCAAAATCAATCTCCCTCTCTGGGGGAATACCTAGGAGTTCTTCAGGAAACGCATCTGGATATTCATTAACCATTGGAACGGACTTAAAGTTGGTCGTTCTGCATCCAAATCTCTGACTCGAACTAGATGATAGATGTAACCCTTAGGGATAACCTCGCCTTAAGGTAGGAAATAAAACTACCCTTATGGGTCATAGAGTTACCCTTCTATTCTAGGACTGACTCACCCGAATTGAAATTTAACAAACTTTGTGCGACAGTCAACCATGGCATAGAAAGATGCTAGCCAATCCATGCCCATGATAACATCAAAATCCACCATTTTTACCTCAACCAGATCAGCTGAGGTATGATGGCTACAACTTACCGCTGCACAACCTTGATAGACCCACTTAGCAATAATGGATTCTCCAACTGGTGTAGATACATCAATGGCTTATGATAAGTAAGGATTTAGCCTATTATTTGCATTCTTTTACTTAGGTTTTGGGTTAAAAATGCGTAAAGATATTCCCGAAAACTAACTTAATGTGCTTCTTTGCAGGATTTGTTCAAAATAAGGCAAAGAAGCCATAATCAAGTCATGAAGGAGTCAAACTTGCACAAATAAAAGGCTAGGAACAAGAGCGTTGAGAGCGGAAGAAAAGCGTGGTCGCGTAAGGTCCAATGCTTAGGCGGCCACAAATATGCAGCCTGCGAAAGAAAGGTTCAGAGAGGCTGTTTTTTAGCACAAGACTCAACGCTGACCACGATGGAAAAGCGTGATCGTGAAATCTCTGGCGTGGCCGCGATGGTTATTCCGCTGAGAGCGTGATTCAAGGTTCAGAGACTTTACAACTCAGGCTCAATTAAAGAATGTGGTCCGCGTCCAAATTGTGCGGCCGCGAATGAATCTCACGCGGACGCGGTCAATATTATGTGGTCTGCAAAACTAAGCTCAACCCAAGCCTAGAATTGAAGAAACGCGGACTGCGCTCACTATTTTGTGGTCACGAAAGCCCAAGCACGGACGCGGTTAGAATTACGTGTCCGCGAATCTTCTATTGGGGCATTTTTGTCCGGAAATTTCAGATTAGTATAAATAGACCTATTTGACAATCTTAGATTAAGTTTTGTTTAGCTGAGCACGTGAAACCGCTGGTGTTCCCATTTTGGGAAATTTTAGAGTAGATTTACCTTCAAACTTCAGATTTTCATCTTATACTTTAATATTATGCCGTATATTTCATCTTTATCTTGGATTTTTGCTATTATTATGAGTGGATAGACCTCATAGCTAGGGTTGTGACCCAACCCTAGTGTGGGTATTTAATGGGTCTTGAATTTTAGGGTTTAATTATTAATGGGTTAGTGATATTTATCCTAATTCAGGCTTTAATTGTAGAATTAGTGATTGCAAACACTGATTCATGCCTTTGTGACTTAGGATCTTCTTGAGAAACAGGGACTAAGTCTAGGAAAATTAGGCTAACGGGGAATTGGGTGAATTCAAGAGATTGATAGCCCCAATTAACGGGTTAAACCTAGATATAGTAATAGCCGACTTGATCCAATTTCACTTACATTGCATTAGCACCCATTTGGGCTTGAGAAAGCCAAATCGCGCAAAGTCACTCAAACTACCCAGAGGTATAGAGTGAGCACTTTTGTGTGATGGTTATATCATGAACCCAATCATAACAAGCGTGTCCTAAATTCTTGATACCCATGAGACACTCACCTAGGCGGAGTCACTTCCCTAGTGCCTTTTAATCCCTGAAAACTTTCACAAAAATATTGTACTTAGATTACTCTTAGCATTCAATAGTATTAAACTTAGAATAGAAGCAATCAGAACAATGTTTAGAAGTGCAATTAGAAACAACACCCATATCTAGATTAGTTAGATACCTAATTCCAAACCAAATTAACTCCTTGTGGAAATCGATCCTGACCTCATCAGGTAAAACAGCATCGACCACTCCTCGCTACTATATAGTGGTGTAGGGTTGGAACCGATCACTTTTTGGCGTGTTGCCGGGGAGTTAGACGGTTTTGGCTATTTATCTAACTATTTGTGTGTCTTGTTTTATTTCCATCTGTGTTTCTAACTTTTGTGTGTCAATCACTTTAGGTACCAAATGGCCAATAATGATGCTCTCGGAAATATTCTCCCGGGGGAGGGGGTAGATGAAAATGGTGAGGATGAGGTTAAGCTAGAACCTCAAGTCCAAAGAAGATGCCGCCAAGCTAATGACAACATTCCAAACCCTCCCCCGGCTCCTTCACGGGCAGCACACCGGGTGCTTCCAAATGAAGGTTATGCCAGTGCAATTGTCTCGCCCCGGATTCGGGCGGGAAATTTCCAAATTACAAATGTCATGCTGACCCTATTGGAGCAACCAGGTTTCTTCACTGGCACTCCACATCAGAATGCATATAAACATCTAAAGGGTTTTGTAGACACATGCTAGGGGAGCAAGCAGACAAACGTGTCGGAGGATGCTCTAAGATTGAGACATTTCCCCTTTTCACTTAGAGGGAAAGCTTTAGACTGGCTTGAGAGGCTACCCAACCATTCAATTACCACTTAGGATGAGTTGGCGGATAAGTTCATAGCCAAGTTTTTCTCACCAGGTCATATGGAAGTATTGAGGGATGAGATCTTAGCCTTTAAACAGGAACCTAATGAACCCCTACATGAAATCTGGGAGAGATACTGGACTATGGTCAAGGAATACCCCAACAATGACATGACTGAAGCAAAGATCCAACAGACATTCTATAAGGGTATTAACACGACCAATCAGTGTGTGGTGAATCAGCTAGCTGGGAGAAATTTCATAAAAGTGCTTTATGCCGATGCATGTGCCATACTTGATGAGATGGCTGACACATTCTCAGCTTGTTAGAGTCGAGAAAATGTTCCTTAGGGTGACCCTAATGTTATCCATCTTCACAAGGAACTTCATGATCGCGGACAAGCCATAGCTGAGTTGAAAACTACTATAAATCAGTTAGCAAAGCCCCAGCTTCAGTAAGTTCAGGGACCAAGACAAGTAAACGCCATGTAAGGGGTGAATTTAATGGTCAACAAGAGGAGGCAGCGTGCTCAACAAGTGCAAGGCAATCAAGATCAATATGAGCAAAGTGGTAGTGGCTACAACCAAGACGAGTCTTATGATGACCAAAGTGAGGAAGTTTTATATGCTAACATTTATCAAGAACAACGGAGAAATGCTCCAAATCAACAATGGAGATCGCAAGAGAACAATCAAAACTGGGGCAACCAAGGCCAAGGGAATTGGAATAGTGGCAACAACAATAATTCGAACAATTTGGGGAACAACAATAATAATTGGGGCACGAATGGAAACCAATGGGGTTGGAATAATAATAGCAACCAAGGCAACCGGGGGTCGGGCTTTCAAAGACCCCCGATGTATCAACAACCCAACAATCTGCCTCCATATCAGTCTCAAGGGTAAAGTTCTTCAAATAATTAGATGGGGCGGATAGAGAGTATGTTCAAACAAATGATGGAAAGGAATGCCGACTCTGATGCCCAAATAGCTTCCCATACCACCTCAATCCACAACTTGGAAGTACAAATAGGTCAAATTTCTCACGCATTGAATACTCGCCCTAAGAGGGCACTACCAAGTGATACGGTAGTAAACCCGAAGGGTAGGAACAATACAAGCCAAGCCATGGCGGTGACCACAAGAAGCGGTAGGGGTGGAGATGCAAGTACCTCCAATCCGAAGCAAACTGTGAGTGATGATGTTGTATTGAAAAATGATGGTGACCCAATAATTGATGAGAAAGTTAATTGTGAGAATTTGAATGATGAAGTGAGGATCGATATTCATGACAACAGGGAGGAGACTCAAAATGATGTGAACCCATCTAGGGAACACGTGATAGATATAGCGGAAACGGTAGTGTCCAAAGCCAAGGCTCATTTTCCAAGTTCTACCCCACCTTATCCTCAAAGACTTGTAAATCAAAATAATGAAAACCAATTCAAGAAGTTTATTGAGATGATGAAAAGCTTGTCAATCAATATGCCCTTGGTGGAAGCTCTTGAGCAAATGTCGGGATATGCCAAGTTCATTAAGGACTTGGTAACTAAAAAGATATCTATGAATTGTGAGACCATGAAAATGACTCATCAAGTGAGTGTCATTGTGCACTCGATGGCTCCAAAGCTTGAAGATCCCGGCGCCTTTACAATTCCATGTACAATTGGTAGTGTTGATTTTGCAAAAGCCTTGTGTGATTTGGGTGAAAGTATTAATTTGATGCCATACTCCGTATTCAAGACATTGGGTATTGGAAAACCGAGAGCTACTTCTATGAGATTGCAAATGGAGGATAAAAAAATGAAGAGGCCGCTTGGTATTATTGATGATGTTATCTTCCGGGTCGACAAGTTTATTTTGCCCGCTAATTTTGTGATTCTCGACTGTGAAGTCGACTATGAGGTGCCTATAATATTGGGGAGACCTTTCCTAGCAACGGGGAAGGCATTGGTTGATGTGGAACCAAGGGAGCTCACCTTTCGGGCGGGCGATGAAAAAGTTGTATTCTACGTGTGCAAATCAATGAGGCAATCGAATAGTAATGAAGTTTGCTTTTTTGTGGATCTTGTGATGGAGGTGATAGTTGATGACATGATTGCCATGATCAATGTGGAAGACCTTATGGAAGCTGTGTTGTTGAACCATGAGGATGATGAAAGAGAAGGCTTGGTTGAATGTGCAAATGCCTTGCAAGGAATGGGATCCTACTCATATGCGCCCGTAAACTCTCCTTGGACTTGGAAAACCAGAAAACTCCACCGACAAAGCCCTCAATCGAGGAGCCACCAACATTGGAGTTGAAGCCTTTGCTTTCGCACCTCAAGTATGAATTCTTAGGCCCTTCTTCTACATTACCTGTTATTCTTTATGCTTGCTTAACCAATTGGATGGACTTTAGCTGACATTCGGGGTATAAGCCTCGCCTTTTGCAAGCACAAAATTATACCAGAGGATGATGTCAAACCCTCCGTGGAACATCAAAGGAGGTTGAACGAGGCCATGCAAGAGGTCGTCAAGAAGGAAATTATCAAGTGGCTGGATGCAAGAGTGGTGTATCCTATTTCGGATAGTGCATGGACTTCGCCGGTACAATGTGTGCTGAAGAAGGGGGTATGACTGTGGTCAACAATGAGAAAAATGAGTTGATCCCCACTCGGACTATGACCGGATGGAGGGTATGCATGGACTACCGAAAGCTGAACAAAGTGACCCGCAAAGATCATTTTCCATTTCCCTTTCTTGATCAAATGTTGGACAGTCTTGTCGGGCGGGCCTACTATTGCTTTTTGGATGGGTACTCAAGGTACAACCAGATTCTCATTGCACTGGAAGACCAAGAGAAAACTACCTTCACATGTTCGTACGGAAAATTTGCATTTCACGGATGCCATTTGGTTTGTGTAATGCACCGGCTACCTTTCAGCGGTTTATGTGTATTGGTAAAAAAGAGTTTCACACGTAAGCCAACTTTTGACAGGAGGCCAGTCACGTGGACACAGGAAAACGCGACAGCTGGATGTAACTCTTTGAAGAGATATGGTACAAAGAGGCACGGTTCAGCAAACCCACGGACTTATCAGCCATGGGAAATTTAACTTGATCAAAATAGGAGAGAGGCACAGTCAGAATGAATCTAGACAAAGCTATGGGCAGATTCAAGGACCCACAATTGGCTACTCGAACATTATGTAACAGAACCCCAATTACCGTTATCCTTTGTAACGCCTCATTAATATCATAATTAGTCATTAATGAGTGACCATAGCAAGAGTCGTACGTTATAAGAATCTCCTATATAAGAGAGGAGAGGACAGCTTGTAAAGGCATCTGATTCTCGAATACAATCAACGTCAATCTTTTATTTCTTCAATATTGTCTATTATTCATTTTTTCCATTATCTTGATTATCAGTAACCCGTATTCATCTTAAAAATAAGTTTTAGTCAAAGGGTCTAATTCTTTGGTTAAACAAATTGGTTCCGTTACCGGGAATCTGATAATCTTTGTTTACTTTCCAAGTGATATCCTTTGAATTATATCAAACCCCAATGACAACAACCAGCAAAGAAGTGGAAGCCCATTTTCATCGCCTTCAGGAACCCCACGTGGTTCGAGGGAACAATCCCCAGAAAGATCCAATAAGAATAATGGTAATAATGATCAAACTGTGGAACAAGATCGTGTAAAGCAAATGATTGCAGAGTATGTGAGCCAAGCTTTGCAAGAATTTGCGAGAGTATTACCGGCAGTGTTGCCTACACCGCCGATGCCACCTTCCAATAACACCATCACCATGGAAAATACTCAATCTAGGTTGGCAAACTCAAGAAGAGGAGATACTCCTAATGAATCTCTCGAAACAAGACCAGGTATATCTAATAACTCAGAACTACAAAATTTACTGCTAACCATGCAGAAACAGATGAAGGAGCAGACGATCGCATCGAACAAATTTCTGGTGTACCACCTGTCATCAAAGGCATCAATATTGATAGATATTCTCAACAACCTTGGAAGCCAAGTGCGGCACATTTGCCTATACCCAAGAAGTTTAAAATGCATGACGTTCCCAAATACGATGGAATAACTAACCCACGCGACCATGTGACTGCTTTCACTACTGCGGTAAAAGGCAACGACTTAACGAAACAAGAGATTGAATCAGTCCTTGTCAAAAAATTTGGGGAAACACTTACTAAAGGGGCTCTAACCTGGTATTCTCTTCTCCCTGAAAATTTTGTTGACTCTTTTTCTTAGCTTTCATATTCGTTTATAAAAGCACACTCTGGTGCACAAAAATTTGAGAAGAGAATAGAGGACATATTCAAAATAAAACAAGGTGACATGGAACTACTCCGTGAGTTTGTAGACAGGTTTCAACGACAAAGAATGCAGTTACCCAGGGTGCCTAATAATTGGGAAGCCATGGCATTTGCAAGAAACTTGAACGATAAAAGCTCAGAAGCCACCAGGTGACTTAAGGAGAATCTAAGAGAATTCCCCGCCACAACATGGAATGATGTATATAACAGGTACAGTACTAAACTCAGAATAGAAGAACATATCATTGCTCGTTCGAGAGATGAAGATCATTCCAGATCTATACGTCTCAGATAGAAGATCAGGTAAAAACAGGTACGATCCTTACTTAGGACCCTCAGGACGCGATATCCGCCCCAGGTTCGAAAACACTAGGTCGTACTATAGACCACAAGGAAGAGATGTAGTCTCATCCTCGTCTAGATCTAGAAAATATCGAGATGAACGACCTAGAGGTAGTACTCAAATTGGGGATAATACCTTTAATGTAAGTACTACTGAACTTGTCTCAATATTGAAGAACATGGGAGACAATGTTAAGTGGCCCAAAGAGATGCAATCAAATCCAAGTAGAAGAACCCAAATCACTAGTGTGAATTTCACAACGATCATGTGCACAAAACTGCGGATTACAGATTTTTACAAGGAGAAGTAGAAAATTTGTTAAAACAGGGCTATTTAACAAAATTGTTTAGTGATAAAAGTAAACAGGCATACATGAGGAACAGGCAGGAGCCCCCAAAGACTCCTTCTCCAAAACAAACCATTAACATAATACACGGGGGTGAAGAAGTAAGCGGAGTGATTTGCAAAACAACCACAAAGTTCACAATTACACACGGGAAACGTGCTCGTGGAGAAGACGATATAACCTTTGATGATGCTGATAGCATTGGATTAATGCTTCCGCATAACGATGCTCTGGTAATATCTTTACTTATTCATGACACTAACGTAAAAAGAGTGTTGATTGATCCAGGTAGTTCAGTCAATATCATTTTGCTAAGAGTCGTGGAAGAAATGCTACTGGGGAATGAAGTAATACCAAAAGCACGAGCCATATTAGGGTTTGATAACTCTACAGTTATAACAAAAGGAGAAATTGAGCTTAGCACTTATGCTGAGGGGGT
>ML429549.1:84635-152339 GCA_005239525.1 Nicotiana knightiana
CCATGGATCCACGAAATGAAAGCGATACCCTCCACGTTGCATCAGGTAATTAAATTTCCCTCTGAATGGGGGATTCGACAAATCAAAGGAGATCAACAGACCGCAAAAAATATAAATTATGTGGTACACTACAACAAGAAAATAGAGGTGGAAGAATTATGAGATAAGGAAATCTCCCAAGCAGGTAACACCGCCCAAACAGGCATGGAAGAAATTACTGCCCAAATAGGTACGGAAGATATTATTGCTGAAACAGGTACGAAAGAAAATACTTACGAGAAGAAAATTCAAGTTACCACGGAAGGTGTACTATACCACACAGATGTGGATTCCAGACCGGACGTCATTCGTGAACCGGAGGAAGATAAGCACATCAAAACAACTACGGAGGAGCTCGAAGTTGTTCCGTTATCTGAACAAAAACCTTAGCAGAAAGTGTATATAGGCACGAGGCTAGGCCTCACTCGAAGAGGTAAGTTAAAATTATTTAAAGGCTAACGTAGACTATTTTGCATGGTCCCACTCATATATGACAGGCATCCCACCAGAAGTGATGACTCATAAACTAAATGAAGATCTGTCCTTCGTACCTGTTAAGCAGAAGAAAAGAAAGCAAGGACCATTCAAGAACCAAGTGATCGACGAAGAGGTACAAAAACTCTTGAATATTGGTTCAATACGAGAGATAACGTACCCTAACTGGTTAGCAAACACCGTGGTAGTACCTAAAAAGAATGGAAAGTGGAGAGTATGCGTAGATTATACTGATTTAAACAAAGCATGCCCCAAAGATTCATTCCCATTGCCTCATATAGATCAGATGATCGATGCCAGCGCAGGTCATGAACTATTAAGCTTTCTAGATTCATATTCTGGTTATAATCAGATTAAAATGGATTCTTTAGACGAGGAAAAAACCTCCTTTATCACAAATAGGGGGGCTTATTGTTAAGGTCATGCCTTTTGGCCTAAAAAATGCTAGAGCCACCTATCAAAGGCTAGTGACCTAGATGTTCAACGATGGAGGTTTACATCGATGACATGTTGGTAAAATCAACACAAGCACAAGACCATTTCCAACACCTCTCTACTGCTTTTGATATTTTATGCAGGTATAATATGAAGTTAAATCCAGAGAAATGCGCTTTTCAAGTGCAATCAGGCAAATTTTTGGGTTTCCTTGTATCAAACAGAGGAATAGAGGTAAATCTCGCTCAAATTAAAGCCATAGAGGAAATACCTGATGTCTTAACAAATAAAAAGGAAGTTCAAAGACTGACAGGGAGAATAGCAGCTTTGGGTAGGTTTATTTCTAGATCTTCCGAAAAAAGTTTTAAATTCTTCTCAGTTCTCAAAAAGCAGAATCAGTTCGAATGGACTGAAGAATGTCAGCAAGCCCTCAAGAATCTGAAGATTTATCTATCGAAACCACCACTGCTTTCAAAGCCAAAAGAAAGGGAAAGATTGTACATCTACCTAGTTGTCACAGATATTGTTGTAAGTGCAGTATTGGTAAGAGAAGAAAAAGGTAAACAATCACAAATCTATTATGTAAGTAAAACTTTGCTAGATGCTGAGACTAGATATCCACATCTGGAAAAGTTAGCCTTAGCTTTAATAATGGCATCTAGAAAATTACAACCCTATTTTCAATGTCACCAATCACTGTTGTGACCTCATATCTTTAAGAAATATTCTGCATAAACAAGAATTGTCAGGAAGATTAGCCAAGTGGGCCATAGAATTAAGTGAGCATGAAATAATCTATCAGCCTAGGACTGCAATTAAGTCTCAAATACTAGCTGATTTTGTTGCTGACTTTAGTAATAGCATTGTATCTGAAGTAGAAAAAGAGTTACAACTCTTTAACGGTGTTAATCCAGGCCTATGGACCTTCTTCATCGATGGCTCTTCAAATATAAAAGGCGCCGGCTTAGGCATAGTCTTGATATCACCCACGGGTGAAAAGACACGGCAAGCTATAAAGTGTTATCCTATCACTAACAATGAAGCAGAGTACAAAGCTATTATTGCAAGGCTTGAACTTGCACGGGAGCTCTCAATCGAGAAAATTGCGATCAACAGCGACTCCCAACTGGTAGTAAATCAGATATAGGGGACTTACATCTTTCAAAAGACTAGAATGCAACAGTATCTTGAAAAAGCACGAGAGCTCGTGAGACAATTCAAAACATGGAAGGTAATGCAAATACCTAGAGAGGAAAATGCAGAAGCAGATGCATTAGCTAACCTCGCAGCAGTCACGGAAGTAACGAACAAAGACAATACAATTGTCGTTCAACTATTTCATTCAATAATAGACCAGGACAGGAATGAGGTAACTTTCAACAACCTAACCTGGGACTGGAGAAACAAAATTCTTAATTTCTTGCAGAATGGCATCGTACCTGAAGAAAGGAAAGCGGCTCAAGCACTACACCGCAAAGCTGCACGGTACTGCCTTATTCGCAACTTAATTTATCGCAAGATGTTCGGAGGACCCCTAGTTAAATGCCTTGGACCTAACCAAACGGAATTTGTGATGAAAGAAGTCCACGAAGGACACTGTGGAAATCACTCAGGGGCGAGATCCTTAGTGAAAACACTAATCAGATCCGGATACTATTGGCCTAAGATGGAAGACGAAGTTGAGAATTTCGTATCCAAATGTGACAGATGCCAAAGGTTTGCCAATAACATGCATCGACCAGCGGAATTATTACATCCAATAATATACCCATGGACTTTCATGAAATGGGGTATGGACATAGTAGGACCTCTTCCCACAGCTAAAGGACAGGTACGGTTTTTACTCGTACTAACCGACTATTTTACAAAATGGGTAGAGGCAGAAGTGTTCAAACAAGTGCGAGAAAAGGAAGTTAAAAGTTTCTTATGGAGAAACATAATATGCCGCTTTGGAATACCAAAGGATATCGCGTGTGATAATGGCCCACAATTCATAGGCTCACAAATCACAGAATTCTTCAAAAGTTGGCAAATCAAGCGGATCACTTCAACGTCGTACCACCTCGTCATTAATTCTCAAGTTGAGTCAACGAATAAGGCCATCATCAATAATCTAAAGAAGCGGCTGGATAAAGCCAAAGGAAACTGGCCTGATGAGTTACCAGCGGTGCTATGGGCATACAGAACAACTTCAAAAATAGCCACGGGAGAAACTCCGTTCACACTGGTTTATGGNCAAATTAAGGACCAACCTGGACCTGCTCGAACCACGGAGAGAAGCAGTATTGATACGGATGGCAGCTCAAAAACAAACCATAGAGCGTTATTACAACCGTAAAGCTCATCTCAGGTACTTTAAAATTGGGGACTTCGTCCTCAAAAAAGTCTTTCAATCAACAAAAGAAGCAAGTGCCGGAAAGCTAAATCCAAACTGGGAAGGACCTTACAAAATCCAAGGTATAGCTGGGAAAGGCGCCTATGAGTTGGAAGCTATGGACGGCAGAGTTCTACCATCAAGCTGGAACGCCATCCATCTAAAGAAGTATTACTTCTAAAAGCAAAAGAATACCCACGTCAGGTATCACACGTTCGATTTTATTTTGAACATTTAAAAATTTTACTAACTTTTTTAGATGATAGGCACAAAGTTAACCCATCACCAGATGATGATATTAGACCTGCAAAGATGCGAGGAAATAACACAATTACCGGTCTAGGGTTACACTTTCTGATGGACGTTTTAAAAGGGTTACACCTTCGAGTCTGGAATGTTTTTCCTTTTCAGGAAAAGGACCATAAGGAAGGAATAATCAAGTGCTTAAGATTTCATTCTTCAAAGCTCAAACACTTGGGGGACTAT
This sequence comes from Nicotiana knightiana, assembly GCA_005239525.1. Classification (NCBI taxonomy): domain Eukaryota; kingdom Viridiplantae; phylum Streptophyta; class Magnoliopsida; order Solanales; family Solanaceae; genus Nicotiana; species Nicotiana knightiana. Next base: position 88,465 of record ML429549.1, read on the forward strand.
ACGGTATGGACGGCTAAGATGAAGCAAGGAAGACTATCAGAAAGTCAAAAGCTCGAGCCTAAAGACCCATCTACCCAATTAGACAAGTGACACGAGCAGAATCGAAAGAAATCAAAAGAGCCATCCAAATACAAAGCCTAATGCTAAAATCAAAAACCTTCGAAAATATTCAGGTTGAAAGGCAAAATGTTAGTCACGAGATATAAATGTACATCTTTTCAAAACTGTTGTAAGAAAAACAGTTAGGGGTAAAAGATCATCATCAATATACTCATTCAAAAAATTGTTCTCCAATAAAACAGTTATGGATGAAAGATCTAAATCCTTGTATTTGTTCAAAAAACTGTTATCAAACAAAAACATTTACGAATAAGAAAACATTTCCCTCATACTTATTAGACAATTGTTTCCAAAACAGTTGCGGGTAAAAACCCCCAATCTTTATAAAAACTGTTACTAGTAAAAAAATAGTTATTTCCTTGTATTAATATCGAAAAACTGTTACCTATGAAAAACAGTTACGAAATACAAGAGTATATCAAATCTGTTAAACAAAAAATAGTTGCAAGCATGAGTTTTAGATGATAACCAAGCACATGTAAAATGTCATGGAAGTTCAAACAAAAAACTTTCCTTAGAAACATTCTTAAACATGTGTAAAATTCCTATCACTCTATTGCATTATCATGAAGTTGAGACATCTTCTTCATGTCAATTATAAAGGGCCCTCTTCCATAAACTATGCCTATTACAAAAAGGCACACATTTCATATGACACCGTGCCTATTATAAAAAGGTACGAGTAGTCTAAAGCATTCCACATGCAAAACTCGAAGGTAAACTAAAACCTCAAAAAATAAAGCATGCAAAAGACTTAAAGAATGAAACAGAAACTCAATAAAAGTCGAACTAACATTTATATATTAAAACGGCTAAAACTAAGTATTAACTTATACTTAGCCGTAAAAGATTTTTATATTTACATTGGGGTGCCCCTAAGTTGTCATTTGGGGACTTAAAGGAAATCCAAATTTACCCCCGATGGGATTGGGGGTATCACCAATTGATACAAAGAAAAAGTAAAAAGGGATAAACCAACTAGATCTTTTCAAGAGAGGGGTTGACTTCAGTGGCAGAAGGAGCGGGAGAAACTGAGGATGAAGAGGCATGAGCGGTTGGAATCTCACCTTCAGGTGAAGAGAGGTTATGACCCTATTGAGCCTTCTCCATGGTTTCCTTAGTTTTGGCTATTTCAGCACTAAGGTCAAAACCATATTGACTCATTTCCACCAATGTGTCAAGGCGAGAATTCATATACGCGCAGCTCACATCGACAGCAGCCACCTCTTCCAAATCTTCATAATCTTTTGCCCACACTTAAAGCTCAGCTCTCGACCCGTGCTTCTCCGCCTCCGCAGCTTCATGGGCGGCCCTTAATGGAACAATCGACTCCTCTAAAGTTTGATATTTGGCTAAAGCCCTCCGAAAATCTTCTTGAGTACGAGTGAGTGATTGCACGAGCTCGCCCGAGTATTCTTCCTTCTGCCCCAGCAATTTCTTCAAGTCTCTAATCTCCTTTGAGGCACGGGACAGTTTCTCCACGAACGAAGACTCCAGGACACTCTTATCTTTATTAGCTTGAATGCGAGAAGCCCGCTTCACTGCTAGTTCTACTGCCATAAGTCTCATCTGCCGCTTCAAGGTACTCTTTTCCTCTTCTAAAGCATCCATGTCAATCCTTAGGCTATCATACTGTGCTCTCCAATTATCAACTTCTGCCTGCAACTCTCTTGTCTCTTGGTCTGTGTTTGAAATCCTCTTCATAAGCTCCATGCCTATAAGTTTAATCTACAAGAAATAAACCAGTTAGATATGGTAAATTTCATATACGAAAGTAAAAGAGGATAACTTACACCATACCTTCAAAGAGATATGCACGACCTCATTTGCCCATGTAAGAGCACCGTGGTTAGCTAGCTTTACTTTCTCAGCAGGACCTATCAAAGTCTTGAGCCATACTTCAGGCTCACCCGACTTCTTGAAAAGGTTTCCCTCAGTTGGAACCTCTATTACCACCTACTGCATCTCTCTGTTGGAAGACCCTACTTCCCTAACGGAAGGCGTGGAAGTAGGCAGAGATGGAACAACAACAGGCACGGAAGGTTGAGGAGCTGGAGAAGCCACGGCCAAACAAGCAGGAACGGAAAGTTGAAGAGTTGAAGAAGTTATAGGCAAAGCAGTAGCAAAAGTTGAGATAGCCAAAGTAATAGACGAAACATCTTCTCTCAAAGAAGCAGGAAAGGCAGTAGCCAAAGGGACGTCGTCAGGATCAAGATCAATACCACCATGAATAGGGGAATGTGAAACATCATCAAACACAGGGGGCTCAATCACAGACACGGAAGGCAAGGTTGAGGCAGTAGGCTCATTATCTAAAACCATTCGCCTTCTCTGTGGCTTGTGCACTAAAGCACCCTCTTCCTCTTCTTCTATGGAGACTCACTAATCTTCCTCTTTGAGGAATATGAACCAACAATAATTTCCTGGGCTTGAGCCAAGGACATCTTCGGGATAGAGGAAGCAGACACCCCACGAGCAGAGAATCCTATTAAAAAGGGAAAAAATTTAAACGACAAAAAAAAAAGACTCGAGTAAGGAAAGAAGCAAGAACAAAAGCTTCACTTACCGTGGGTCTTTACTTGCCAACCATATCTCCCAGCGAGGTACTTCCAAGATCTTTCTTCTGAAGGAGAAATAGATAACAATTTTTCTAGCCAATCACGAATACTGGAGACATTCTTAACAGTATTCATGATTGCTGAGAAAAGAAAAATAAACAGATACGGTGTTAAATAAAACATCTCAAGTCAAAACCAGAAAAAGTAAATGCGAGCTAAAGCATATTCACGTGCGCGATTCCACTTCTCAGGGAAGTGAAGATTTTATTCACCAACTAAACCAGCAGTGGGTACAACAACATACCGGAGGTACCAACCCCTATCCTTATCATCTCCAGGGGTTACCAACACTCTTCTGCTTCTAGCAGTCAGAGTAAAAACCCTTTCACGAAATAAGGTAGGAGAGTAGAGGTGAATAAGATGGTTGAAGGTAAAAGGAACCGAGGCTAAAGAAGCCAAACTCCTAAGGCATGCGACAACTCGCCACACAAGCGGGCCAACTTGTCCTAAGCACATATTAAAAAAACTGCAAAACTCAATTATAACTGGGTCAATGGGAGGTCTAAACCCTAAAGTGAAAGTGTACGTATAAATAAAAGAATATCTCATCTTGTACGACGTTATTCTTTGATTACTATTCGGAATATAGACAGGAAAGTCAGATTTCCAAAAGCACTCCCTACGAACAAGGGAAATCCGACCCTCAGTTATAAGGGTTGGATATCTTTCTACACTATATAGAGAAGAAGATTGATATACAAGAACTTGACTATCCCTAGCAAAAACAAACTCAGCAAGGACAATTTCATCGAATCCAGGTTCACGAAGGCGTTCGCCTCTGCCCCTAGACAAAGACCGAGAAACCCTAAATCTAGGAGAAACCGGAGATATAGTGGAGGGAAGAGGTACTATCTTAGAAGAAGAAGATCCCTCGAAGGAGTGGATCCTAGACTTCTAAGTCTACCACCCCCCCCCCCCCNAGACATGTTTACAAAGGCAAAGAAGAAAGTTCTTTACAAAAAACAAAGTTAGAAAAGTGTTTCGTGGAAGAAAAGAAAAGAAAACATGTATTTATACTTGAACACAATCGTCAAACATGATGAAAAAGGAAAATAATGATGAAAAGTCATAATTGAAGATGTCACTTTAGGACTGGCACAGTTGCAAAAAGTCCTAAATGGTGCTGAGTAAATGCAGAACCAATCTAAAAAGGACATGTGGTATGAGCATTAAATGGAAGTGACAAACGACGCCTATGGTACAGAGAAGGATACAATGATTCAAGGAAAATCGACGGCAAAATATTCCCGCCATAAATGAATATCCACTTACCAAATATTAATCGTTAAATATAATGTAAGTGGGGGGACTATCTATATTGGTAAAAAAGAGTTTCACACGTAAGTCATCTTTTGACAACTTAGTCAGTCACGTGGACACAGGAAAATGCAACAGTTGGACATAACTCTTTGAAGAGATACGGTACAAAGAGGCACGGTTCAGCAAACCACGGACTTATCAGCCACGGGAAATTCAACTTGATCAAAACGGGATAGAGGCACGGTCAGAATGAATCTAGACAAAGCTACGAGCAGATTCAAGAACCTACAATTGGATGCTCGAACGTTATGTAACCGAACCCCAATTACCGTTATCCTTTGTAACGCCTCATTAATATCATAATTAGTTATTAATGAGTAACCATAGCAAGAGTCGTACGTTATAAGAATCTCCTATAAAAGAGAGGAGAGGACATCTTGTAAAGGCATCTGATTCTCGAATACAATCAACGTCGATTTTTTATTTCTGCAATATTGTTTTTTATTCATTTTTCCCGTTATCTTGATTATCAGTAACCCGTATTCATCTTAAAAATAAGCTTTTGTCAAGGGGTCTAATTCTTTGGTTAAACAGTATGATGGCAATATTTACGGATATGGTGGAGGATTTCCTCGAAGTGTTCATGGATGATTTTAGTGTTATGGGTGACTCATTTGAAGAATGCTTGGAAAATTTTGACAAAGTGTTGACCCGATGTGAATAGACAAATCTAGTGTTTAATTGGGAAAAATGCCACTTTATGGTCGAGGAGGGAATTGTCCTCGGCCATAAGATCTCAAAGAACGGAATTGAAGTGGACAAGGCGAAGATTGAAGTGATTTCAATGCTCCCTCCTCCTACTTACGTCAAGGGAGTTAGGATTTTTCTTGGGCACGCGGGGTTCTACCGAAGGTTCATCAATGATTTCTCAAAGTTGTGAACCCCTTGTGCAAGTTTCTAGAAAAGGATGCAAAGTTTGTGTTCAATGAAGAGTGCATGAAAGCTTTTGAACTTCTCAAGTATAAATTGACAACCACTCCCATTATTACCGCACCCAATTGGATCTTACCATTTGAGCTCATGTGCGATGCTAGTGACGTTGTGGTAGGAGCGGTTTTGGGGTAAAGGATAAACAAGATATTTCATCCGATTTATGATGCAAGAAAAATGATGAATGACGCCCAAATCAATTATATGGTGACGGAAAAAGAGTTGCTAGCCATTGTGTTCGCCATGGAAAAGTTCAGGCCATATCTCATGGGTGCCAAAGTGATTGTTCACACCGATCACGCGGCACTCCGTTACTTGATTACCAAAAAGGGCTCGAAAGCTAGGTTGATGAGATGGGTTCTTCTGCTTCAAGAGTTTGACCTAGAAATAATTGATAGAACAGGAAGTGAGAATCAAGTGGGGGACCACTTGTCCCGCTTAGAAGAGGAGGGGAGGCCCCACGATGGCCTCGAAATTAATGATTTATTCCCGTATGAATAACTCTTCTCCGTGTCTTTGAATGGTATGCCTTGGTTCGCAGATGTTGCTAATTTTATTGTGACTGGCATTATCTCGAGTGAGCTCTCTTCTAACCAAAGGAAGAAACTCAAACGGGACATCTTGGATTATTATTGGGACGAGCCCTACTTGTTCAAGATTTGCAATGATGGTGTGATCCGTAGATGCGTCTCCGAAGAGGAGCAAATGAGTATTCTTGAATTTTGCCATTCCTCGCCCTACGGTGGTCATCATGATGGGGCCAGAACTGCTTTAAAGGTTCTTAGCTATGGTTTTTATTGGCCAGCCATGTATAAAGATGCAAGTGAGCTTGTTAAAGGTTTGATGAATGCTAAAGAGCTAGTGTAATTTCCAAGAAGGATGAAATGCCGCTCACCACTATTCTTGATATCGATATTTTTGACGTGTGGGACATAGACTTTTTGGGGCCATTTGTGAGTTTTTGTGGTAACACTTACATTCTGGTTGTTGTTGATTATGTTTCCAACTGGGTTGAAGTTGTGGCTTTGCCCAACAATGAAGCGAGGAGTGTGGTGGCATTTTTAGAGAAAAACATCTTCACAAGGTTTGGCACTCCTAGGGTGATCATCAGTGATAAGGGTTCTCATTTCTGCAACAAGTCCTTCGACACTTTACTTTCAAAGTATGGTGTCAACCATAAGGTGTCAACCCCTTATCACCCCCAGGCTAGTGGACAAGTTGAGGTCTCCAACAGGAAGATAAAGAGCATATTATCAAAAACTGTCAATGCAAATCAGATGGATTGGTCAAGGAAACTTGACGATGCTTTGTGGGATTATAGACCTGTGTACAAGAATCCAATCGGTATGTCTCCGTATCGGTTGGTATTTGAGAAAGCATGCCATCTGCCAGTTGAATTAGAGCATAAATCCATGTGGGCGCGGAAGAGGTTAAATCTTGAATGGGATGTGGTAGAAAATCTCCCGGTAGAGCAACTCAATGAACTTGATGAATTTTGGCTTCATGTCTATTCCAGCTCATCCTTGTATAAGGACAAGGTGAAGTACTTACATGAAAAATATGCCTGAAACAAAGAGTTCAAGGAGGGTGACTTGGTTCTTATTTTCAACTCCCGATTACCACTGTTTCCGGGAAAGCTCAAGTCAAAATAGAGTGGCCCTTTTGAAGTGGTGCATGTAAATCCGTTTGGTGCCTTTGATTTGAAAAACAAAAATGGTGAAATCTTCAGAGTTAATGGGCACCGAGTGAAGCACTATCTCGGCAAATTTTATGACACCCATGTGGTGGCCTTGATCAATTTCCAATGATAATGGTAATATGCGTTGTGCCACGACGTTAAATCAGGCGCCTCTTGGAAGGCAACCCATGTGTTTTTCTTTCTTTTTGATTTTTTTCTTAGATTAGGCTTTGTTTGAACTAACTGATTGTGAAGTTTGTGTAGGAATTGTTTGTGCAGTGCAGGAATTCGGATGGAAACATTTTCCTAAGTGTGGGGAATTACGCGGACCACGCTCAATTTTTGCAGTCCGCGCTAGCATTTCGCAGGGACACAAATTCTCAGCGGACGCGGACTTGAAAAGCCCAGAATATCAACTCCCTGAAGTTGTATTCGCGTCCGCGTTCGTAATTTGTGGTATGCATTGATCTTTCGTGTCCGCGCCCATTTTTCCGAGGTCAACGAACTTGTTTCTGCAAATGCTATTCGAAAGGTAAAAAGCACGAACCACGGTGGAATTCCATGGACCGTGCTCAGGTAATTCGGTGGGGACCCATCGATTTGGTATAAATACAAAGTCCTTAGGGCTTTGATACTTTTCGAACCCCGCATTTTCAACACATTCGAGCACTATTCATCGTCCCTTCTGTGATTTCCAATTTCTTCTCATTAATCAAGAGTCAATTTTCTACTATAAATCCACATCTGGTATGCTCAAATCTTTGCATTAATTTCATCTTTTTATTTTCCTTTCTTTTAGTTTCACTTTTTCTTTTTTAGGGTTTAATACATGCCATGATTTCAAATTGATGCTTACTTGCTGCTAAAATTTTACGTGGGTAATATTTTATGCCTAATGGAGGATAGGGTTATTAACTATGCTTGATAATTGAACCAATTTTTATACTTAGTGAAAAACCTAGGTTTAAATTATTCATCAGCGCCCGTTAGGGTTGAACTCCGCGGTCCTTTTTACGCGGTCTGTGTTCATGATTTTGTGAGAGTTAAGTATGTTTTTAAGTTCGTGGACGCGGTGGTTTTTCTGCGCTCCGCGGTTGACTTTACGCGTCCGCGTCCATAACTTGGCAGTCCGCATTCATAAGCTTCGGAGAGTTTACCAATTGGTTCCGCGGCCGCGTTCACTTTTACGCGATCCGTGTTTGTTCATTCACCGTCGCGCCCATTATTTCGCAGTCTGCAGAAGTCCATCTTCACAGAGTTGGTAGTCTGATCCCAACCCTTTCGCGGCCGCGCTCTTTTTTTTGTGTTCCGCGATGGCCCTTCTGCGGCCGCGCCTATTTTGTTCGCAATCCGCGGTGCACTATTTTAGGAAGCACTGCTGCATTTCTTTAATGATACATTGAACCACAATGCTAATGATCTTTCACTAATTGTGTATGCAGATAATGGTGTGATCTCGTGGTGGTTCTGAAAATCACAAGGGAGGGAAGAATCCTCCCGAGGCGGGGGCAGAGGGAAACTGACTGCACCCTTAGCACCTAAAAGGGTCATTGGCAATAAGCAAACCCTTAGACCACCCACTCCCGACTCATCTGATTCTAGTGAGTACCTCCCATCTCGGGAGATTTCTAAAGGGGAAGCTGCACAACCTCAACAAGAGGCCCAATCACAACCCTACCGCCTCGTCAATGAATCTACCTTCTTGTCTGTTTCGTCTGATGGCTCAAAAGGAGGTAGTGAGACTTCAACACCATCTGCTCCGCTTGTTGCAACTCCGGCCTCAACAACAATTGCTCTTATAAATATTGATGAAGAAGATTTACCGGATGACAGGAGAGGAGGTGATACCCAGGTGGGGGTTTGGTTAGATCAAGAAAGCCCGCAGTATGGAAAGATAGGTTTGTCAGTGAGAAAGCCTACCACAAGTTCCGAGAATGGTGGCCACAAAGGTCTCTCACCCTCGAGAGGCATTTCATAGAAAGAGATCTTCTACCCCACAATCCCAATGTGAAGAAGCAATTTGATGAAAGAATGGGGTGGAAATTCTTCACTAGCAAGCTGCCGGAGGAAAATGAATACCTTTCAAAGAATACTATGCCAATGTTGCCCACATCAAAAAGGGCACCTATGTGACTAAGGTACGGAACAAAAAGATATGGTTTTATGGAAAGACATTGAACACATATGTCGGGTTCGATGAGGTGGACAAATCCCTATACTTGGAGAAAGTGGCACTAGATGAGGCAGCCCGTCCATGCCTTGCAGAGGTGATAGCCATCCCAGGAACAACACCGGCTTGGCTAGCACCCGGGGTCCAAATTTCTAGAAACACTCTGAGCTTTGAAGAAAAAGGGTAGTGCACCTTTGTCTGCAGCCGGCTAGACCCATTCCAGCATGACACTGAATCCCAGTCTCCCAGCAATCTTTGTGGCTTCTATAATGGAGGGGTACCCGATAAATATGGGCAATCTCATGGCCAAAATCATCACCAAAGCTATCGGGAAGGAAAAAATATCATACCCTTATCCCAACTTCCTCACCATGTATTTAGAGGACCAAGAGGTAGAAGGGAGGGATTTTGACAAAAAGATGAAGCCGAAAAGGCCCTTCTCTTGGTATAGCCTTCAGGGAGCAGACAACCCCAAGTCCAAAGGCAAAGCCACTACCTCCACTGGCCAATCTGAAGAGCCAAGGGTAGTGTCCACTGGGTCCAAACCTTCCATAGCTAAAGGTTCTTCAGCTGCTGTGCCACATCCTTCTTCTGGGCCATCTATCCCCTCCCCAATATTTGTACCTTCCTCCTCAGCTTACCCTCAGACTGCACTGCGGGTTAATCAGACTTTATCCGGCATCAACAACTGGATGCAGGCAGCTACATCAAAGTTGTCTGTCTTATCCAGTGCGGTCGCAGTATAGGCAACTCCAGCATAGATTCAGCTACCTTCATCAGTGGAGGATTCCTTGAAGCAGATCCTGGGCAATCAAAAGAAAATCTTCGAGACACTGGCTACGCATGGGAAGGTGATCAAGGACCTAGGGAAGCAGGTAAAAAGGTTGAAGAAGACTCAAGCCTCCAAAGAGTCAGTAGAGCAACTGAAGAAGGAGGTGGAGGAGCTCACTTCGACCGGAGAACTCCCACTTGATTTACTTATGGAAGAGACTTCCCCTGCAGCGCAGGCATCCGAGCAGGAGGCTGACAGAGAGCCCATGAGGGATTTGTGGTGCCCCAGTCTGAGGACTTGGAGATACAACTGGAGGATCCTGATGGAGCTGATGAGCCTACACAGTCCGAGGACCCATCTAGTATGCCTGACCCCATGCAGACAAAGACCACATAGGGAGTTTTCTTTACTCTCTATCCCTTCCCTGATCTTATTTTTTTCTTTTAGCATTGAGTACAATGCTAACTTCTATTTGGGGGGTGGTCTTATTTTGATTTGATGAGTGGCATGTAATAATTATGATACTATTTTTCTTTATTTCTACTTTTCGTTATTTTTCACTTTTGGTATGTGTATAACTTTACCATTCCATGTATATTCATCCCCATTTTGTATATATTCATTTCACCCCCTTATTTTTTATATTCATTTTACTTTCCGTAGTTTTATTTTATAACTTCTTTTGTAATTTTCCTTAATAGCTTAGCTTCTTATTTACTTTAGTAGCTTCTTTTTGAGTTTGTAGTTCTTTTTACGTTTTTTTGGCGTGATCAATAAGCCTTTGATTTTCTTAATGCCACGGTTCTTTCCAAAGGTGGATATTATGTGAACTGGGTGGCTCTTCCCAACGATGGATGGCGTGACAACCTTCTTAAGGGATTGAGTCTGTTTTTCTATTTGTTTTGATATATAGTAGTAATGAATAAAGGTGTCTCAAGTAGGCTTCACTTGGTACTAACACATTTACCTTCGACCTCATGGTTAGAGACAAGTTGGTTGATAAGAATAGTTCTAGTTATGACCTTTAGACTCTTGAGTTGACTAATACTATCATCAAGTGATTTATGTGAGCCATCTGTGATTTTCAACCTTAGATGGGGTTGTTGTGGGCCCTCGACTCTGTTCTCTTTAACAATCTGGTAGCTTGAGAGGTGAGGTATTGAATTGCAATCCCAAGTCCCGTGCCAATGAGTCTATAACTTGCCCTGAATGTTTGTCTACGCAAAATCCTAAGTGTAGCTCAACTTGAGAAGTGATTGTAGGCTCTCCTTGGTTCCATTTGAACTTTGAAAGCTTCCAGCCTACCAATATGATATCCCTTGTCAACCCCTTTGAGCCTAAACCTTTTTCATTCAATAGCCACATTACAAGCCTTTATCCGTTTTACAATGACCCTCTCTTGGCACCCAATCTTTCATTGACATTCATGTTGAATAATAGGAAAATCATAAGTTTGGGGGAGAGATGAGGAAATTCAAGTGATGAAAGGTGCAAAGAACAAAAAGAATTGATGAGAAAGAAAGGCAGAGAAAAGGATGAAAAGTCAAAAAGACATAGATCAAAAAGAAAGTAAAGGTTGAAGAGATTCAAAGAACGCAATGTTGAAAGGCATGGAATGATGAAAAAAGGAGAAAAGTGATTGTCAAGAATAAGAAAGAGTGGCAGTGTGTCTCTCTAATTCCCCTTAGAAAGAAGAAAATGACTCAAAGAGTCACGAAAGTATGAGCCAAAATGAGAACAGGGAGTGCTTAAGTAAAGATGAAACCATCATAGTTCATTATGTCCTACCCTGATCCAAAAGCCTTCATTACATCCCTGCTAAAGACCTATATGATTTCAAGTTGAGTGAGCTTATATTAGTGGAGAGTTACATAAGGGGAAATTCTATAGTACTTAGAGCCAGATTTGTGGCATTCCTTTGAGAGTGATGAGCCCACTTCATCACAATCTTTGACCTGAGTGTTGCATTCTAAAAAAGAGATATTTGCTAAAGGAGAGTAGAGGAGGAGGAGGAGTCTGGGATCCATAATGACCTATGCGAAAGAGCGAACCTCCTTGATGAATTGAGTCAACTCTTGATGTTCTTGTGTCACGCTAGAACTATAAGCTCAAAAGGTCGTAACATGATGTTGTTGATAATGAATTTGTGTTGAGGGTAATTGTTAGTCCCAATTGATGCTTGATGAAGTCACCTCAGGAATGCTGAAATTTTCCTTTCTTTTTCTTGAGAGGTGGGAATTACCTTGTTTGCTTGAGGACAAACAAAAGCTTAAGTTTGGGGGAGTTGATAAGTAGGGATTTTAGCGTATTATTTGCTTTCTTTTACTTAGGTTTTGGGTTTAAAATGTGTAAAGGTATTCCCGAAAACTAACTTAATGTGCTTGTTTGCAGGGTTTAATCAAAATGAGGCAAAGAAGCCATAATCAAGTCATGAAGGAGTCAAACTTGCACAAATACAAGGCTAGGAACAAGAGCACTGAGAGCGGCAGAAAAGCGCGACCGCGTAAGGTCCAACGCTGAGGCGGCCACAAATACGCGGCCCGCAAAAGAAAGGCTCAGAGAGGTTATTTTTTAGCACAAGACTCAACGTTGACCACGATGGAAAAGCGCGGCCACTATGGTTATTCTGCTGAGAGTGTGATTCAAAGTTTAGAGACTTTACAACTCAGGCTTAATTGAAGAACGCGGTCCGCATCCAAATTACGTGGTCGTGAATGAAGCTCAGGCGGACGCGATCAATATTACGCGATCCGCAAAACCAAGCCCAGAATTGAAGAAACGCGGACCGCGCTCAATATTTCGCGGCCGTGAAAGCCCAAGCGCGAACACGGTCAGAATTATGCGTCCGTGAATCCTTCGTAGGGGCATTTTTGTCTGAAAATTTCAGCTTAGTATAAATAGACCTTTTTGACAATCTTAGGTTAAGTTTTGTTTAGCTGAGCACGTAAAACCACTGGTGTTCCCATTTTGGGCAATTTTAGAGCAGATTTACCTTCAAACTTTAGATTTTCATATTATTCTTTAATATTATGGCTTATATTTCATCTTTATCTTTGATTTCTACTATTAATATGAGTAGATAGACCCCATAGCTAGGGTTATGATCCAATCCTAGTGTGGTTATTTAATGGGTCTTGAATTTTAGGGCTTAATTGTTAATGGGTTAGTGATATTTAGCCTAATTCAGGCTTTAATTGTAGAATTAGTGGTTGCAAATACTGATTCATGCCTTTGTGACTTAGGCTCTTCTTGAGAAAGAGAGACTAAGTCTAGGAAAATTAGGCTAACAAGAAATTGGGGTGAATTCAAGAGATTTATAGCCCCAATAAAGTGTTAAACCTAGAAATAGTAATACCCGACTTGATCCAATTTCACTTGCATTGCATTAGCACCCATTTGGGCTTGAGAAATCCAAATCGGGCAAAGTCACTCAAACTACCAAGAGGTATAGAGTGATCACTTTTGTGTGATGGTTATATCACGACCCCAATCATAAAAAGCTTGTCCTAAATTCTTGATGCCCATTAGATACTCAACTAGGCGGAAGTCACTTCCCTAGTGCCTTTTAATCCCTGAAAACTTTCACAAAAATTTGTACTTAGATTACTCTTAGCATTCAATAGTATTAAACTTAGAATAGAATCAATTACAATAATGTTTAGAAGTACAATTAGAAACAACACCCACATTTAGATTAGTTAGATACCCGATTCCAAACCAAATTAACTCCCTGTGGAAATTGATATCGACCTCATCGGGTAAAACTGCATTGACCACTCCTCGCTACTATAGTGGTGTAGGGTTGGAACCGATCAGCTTACATCATAAATTAGGGGGGATCCCGAACTTATCAGTGACAAACAGACTGACATATGACAGAGCAGATCTTGGATCTATCAATTCATAAACATCATGTGAGGAGACAGAAAATACACCTGTAACAATGTCTGGTGATGACTCAAGATCATGTCGACCCATTAAGGCATAAATGCAGTTTTAGGTACCGTTTGAACTAGAAGCTCCACCTCTACCTCTACCTCTACCTCTACCTCGACCGATTGGTGCTTGTGAATCATTCCCTGAAGGGAGCGTTGTCGATGATGAAGTTGCTACTAACCCAGTCGGCTAAGTCCTACTACCTTCCCCTTTCCAAAAAATCCCATAACAATAACATGCATTTTGTACCTCGACGACACAGTCTAGGATGCTTCTTACCATACTAATTGCAGGGCGAAAAAGGTGACCTCGTCTGGATCGATCTCCCCTGAGTCTGAGAAAATAGTGCCCCCAAACTTTAACCCGATCTAGACTAGGCATAAAGATCATACTTGGGCCCCTCAAAACAGAGGCGGAGCATTACTAATAGGATAAGTTGGTCGCTTAGAAGACTGTGGTCTGAAACCACCCCGCGACTCTCCACAGTACCCAATAAATTTGAATCTCTTATGCTTCTCCCTATATTAGTAGCCTGGGGCTAGCATTTACGGTCCTTTATTGTTTTAATCAAATGCTTGTCTAGAAGATTGTAACAACCTGATTGGTTATTTTGACTTTTAGCATTTTCTTCTGTGAGTTGAGACTCGAGTGGATTCGTACGATGTATTATGACTTGTGTTCATGGTTGGTTTTGATTTCTAGTAGTTCGATATGGATTTGATAGAGTGGTTCTCAATTTTGAAGCTTTAAGTTGGAAGAGCTAACCAAAGTTTGACTTGTGAGTGAACGACCTCGAATTGGTGATTTGATAATTTCAATAGGATTGTATGGTAATTTTGGACTTGGGCGTATGTTCAAATTTGAATTTGGATGTTCCTAGAAGGTTTTGGATCTATTTATCGAAAGTTGGATTTTAAAAAATTAGAGAGTTCATAGGTTTGACCGGGAATTGACTTCAGTGTTATCAGACTCCTACTGTGGTTTTGAGACCTTGTATATGTTCATTTAGTTGATTTGAAGAGTGAGTCGGATAATTGAATTGCATACTAGCTAAGTTTAAGAATTTGAGTTAACGAGCTCGAATCATGATTTGAAAGCTTCAACAGGTTTGTATGATAATTTTGGACTTCTGATGAGTTTCGAATGGGTTTGGGTTGTGTTACACTCGTATTTGCTGTTTTGACAGCATTTCTTCGAGCATAAATGGTACCATTTTAAGTAAGTGAGCTCTAAATTATGTTTTGATTGAACTATTAGATCGGTATCATGATTTCAGAACTATAGCAACAAGAATCATCGAATTCTGATGTCGTATGAGAGAGTTATATCCATTTTAGATTGGAAAAGATTGTTAGTGTTGGTGCAGTGCAGAAGCGGAAAAAGGGCTGCAAAAGCGGATTTTGGGCTGCAAAAGTGACTCCTAGGCCCTTAGGACCCGCAAAAGCATATTTTGGGCCACGGAAGCAAAAATTACTACTACAAAAATTCCAGTCTTCGTCCATTTGGTATTTTCAGCATAGTTGGAGTTCCAGAGGTCGGATTTGGGCGATTTTTGCGGTGTTTTTCTCGTCTTGAAGAGAGGATATGTAATTAATATGAGAGGATATAGATATATATATATATATATATATATATATATATATATATATATATATATATATTTACCCATGGATGGATTCATAACATTGAATTTTGAAGGAAAATATGGGATTTTTGCCTACACTTTAAGAAAGTGTATTTTGGGGATTTGAGCACCGATGTGGACTCGATTGTGGAAACTAATCATATATATGGAATTGGCAGATTATGGGTCACCAGCTTTTGGTATTGGTTCCGGATTTTGGGCACACAGACCCGGATTGATTTTCTTGATTTTTGTGGGAGTTCTTCAAAGACCGAAGCTTTATTAATTGAGATTACTTCCTACGGCATTGGTTGACTTCCTTTGTTGATGTTTTTCCAGATTTGAGCCGGCTAGAGGTGATTTCTCAAAGAAATATGATTTTGGATCTTTGGATTAGCCCGGATGAGGTAAGTGTCTTTTCTAGCTTTGGTTGAGGGAATTTTCTTAATATTTGATATTGTTTGTTGTATGCGTGGGTTATATACATATGAAGTGACGAGTGTATATGAGGTGAAGAGCATATATACATGTGCCATGGGTATTCATGCTCGGGTAGATTCTAGATTACTTTATACCTTATTTGGTTGTGTGTTCTACTTGATTCTATGTTTCAGTTGATTGACCATGTGAGTACAATAAACCATGCTAGAGTTAATGTTGAGGATAATGGTACCTTATTTTGAGCATGATGAATTATTCTTGATATTATTGCTATACTTGCTTTAGATGTAGTCACATGTATGCTATGAACACGCATATGTACTTGTTATTCTTGTGTGATGCCTTTAATTGATGTATGACTACTTGAGATTCTTTACCCGCGTTAAAGACTGTGATTTAAATTTGATGTTTATTCGGGAATGATAATTATTTGGATGACGTATTACATATTGGGTCTGTAGACATACGTTCATATAGGGATACATCCTACCTAGGGAATCATCCCTTGTATACATGCATACATTCATGCAAGATTATTTATTTGTCAATGTGATAATATATGCTTATCATTTATTCATATGCATACATCACTGCATATGGTTCTCGGATATGGCCTGAGGTCATGGCACGAGGTTTCTGATATTATGATATTGTTATTGATTTGGCACAAGGTTTATTTCGTGCAAATATTGTGATATTGTTATTGATTTGGAACAAGGTCAAATAGTATTGAAGCATCTTTGTGGCTCACAAAACAATACCTATAATCACTGCATCAAAAACAACAACCTCGGTCCTCCTTGGGAACGCATAGCATGCAGCTTGACCTCCACTAGACTATGTTACCCCTCTAGGACGTTCTCATATTGGATGACCTCCACCTCGAGCTAGCTGAGCAGGTGGTGTAGCACCGTGCAAGAATTATAGTCTGACCTCCTTGTTGTACTAGGACCTCTGCAAATGGGGGCAGTATTTCCTGACATGCCCCAACTTTCCACACTCATAACAACCTCTCGGAAATGATTGTGGGGACTGAGTCAGACCTCGTGAACCAGAATAACTCTATAATAACTTGGTACTGATAAATCCTGAACAAATTGAGCACGATAAGAACTTTCCGCGAAGTGCACTGGAGGAAGACTGCACATAAGCTCCTCAACTGGGGGGTGGTTAATGATAAGTTGTCCTACTAGAATGGCCTCTCCCAAATCAACCTCGACCTCCAGACGAGGCACTACCGAAGCTACCTGAATCTTGGTACCTCTTGTCCCCACCATGCATCATCTCCCTAGTCTCACTACGGCTGTGCTCAACCCGATGCGCTATCTCAACCACCTGGTGAAATGAAGTCCAGTATCGGTCTCTCTAGCTATAGCAAGGAAAATACTGTAGTGAAGACCCTCAATGAATCTCCTCACTCTCTCTCCTCCTCAATGGGAATCAAAGCAGTAGCATGACGGGACAACTCTGTAAACCTCATCTCATACTCAGTAACTGACATATGACCCTACTGAAGGTACTCAAACTGCCTCCTCAGCTCTTCTCTCCTAGTGCGTGGCACAAACTGCTCCAAAAATACCTTGGATAACTGAGCCCATGTAAGAGGAAGTAATCCTACTAGTCGACCCAACTCATAAACCCACCACCACCTCTTGACTAGACCCTACATTTGGAAGGCGGTGAAGCCAACTCCATTGGACTCGACTAGTCCTAGATTACTTAGAATCTCAATCCAAGAATCCAAGAGCATCCTCTGAAAGTGTACTACTGAAGGTGAGGAGGACGCAACTTGGTGAACTTATCTAACCTCTTCAGCTCATCGACTGACATCGCGGGCCTATCCTCAAGTTGCGCGGCAATAGTAGGTTGAACTCCCCCAACTGGTAAAACTGCGAGAGTTTGATAACCATGGTCACCTGCTATGGGGTACGAGTAGCTGGATTTGCACTCTGCCCTAGCCTGGGAAGTAGCTGATAAGTGGGAAATGCTTTGGCCTGAGCCAAACTCTCGAACAATCCAACCATGCGAATCAAAGCATTCTGAATAGTTGGAGAAATAAGTAGACCCTAGGGAACCTGATCAGGTACCTCCATCTTGACATATTCATGAACCTGCTCCTCAACAGGAGCGACTGATGGCTCCACAGCAGCTGCATGAGCAGGGACTCTAGTTATGGCGCGTGTTCTACTCCTACACTGGCCTCTCACGACCTTGGCCTGGGGTACTGGCGCCTGCTTAGCTGTACCAGATGATCGTGTTCTCACCATCTGTGAGAGAATAAAATCAAAGATTCACACTTAGGGGTAAATAAATCTGCACGACAGAGGCTGAAAGAAAGAAAAAATTTCCTAACAGCCTAATAGTCTCTCAAAGATGAGTACAGACATCTTTGTACTGATCCATAAGACCCTACTAGAATTTCTCATGACTCGTGAGACCTAAGTAATCTAGTGCTCTGATACCAAATTTTCACTACTCAAAATCCCATCGGAGCTCTGACGGCACCTAACATCGCTTGCTAGAAAAACCAAAAATCAATATGTAGAAGTAAATTTGAATAAGAGTATTAAATAGTCTCAACCGCAAAATATAATCGTAAGTAACTAAAGTCAATAGCAACAATGAAACTAAAAACCATCCCACGACCCGGTCTAAGTACATGAGCTTTACAGAATTTAAATACAGAGTCTGAACCAAAAATATAGTATTGTCTGAAAGATGAAACAGTAATAACATGAACTGATAGAAAAAGGGACTTCAAGGCCTGCGAATGAAATAGAAACTACCTCGAAATCTCCAAAATTGGTACTGATGCCACTCTCTAGCAATCACCCCTCTCAGCAGCACCTCGATTAGCACATAAAGTGCAGGGAGTGTAGTATGAGTATAATTGAGCTCATGTACTCAATAAGTAACAAGCATAGCCTCGAACTGAAGTAGTGGCAAGCTTGGCAAGGTTCAATACTCACTTCCAATATCCAATAATAACAACGGTATAACAAGGGCAAATGGAAAAGTAGCTCAAGTAATACCAAGTCCAATCTTTTCACAATAAGAAGGGAAATAAGCATGTTTTTCAAGAATAGCAGTTAAGGCACAAATTCTTCCACAAAAATCACCTAAATATGGTTTGATCTATTTAACTGAGATTCCAAGTTCAACATATCAAATAGAGACATCAAGCACCAATAAGCATGAGGGAAGAAACACAACCCTATACCTGCATGACAGTTTACGTGCCATAATCAACAATATAGCAGTTAAATCATCAAATATATCAAATCTCAGCACATGTATAGTGCCTGACACAGTTTCCCTTCAATCATTACACTCAGCACTGTACGGATTTCTGACATAAGTCTCTCACCAAGCACATATATGACATGTATGCCTGCCCCACAGGTTATTACCTGACTCATGAGGGGCAGATCCTAGCCCAAGCACTTATTGCATCTAAGTCAACAATCAATATCACCTAGCTTAATATGGGTCTTGGCGCACACGTCACCTCACTATCAATACCACTTAGACCAATATGGGGTT
This sequence comes from Nicotiana knightiana, assembly GCA_005239525.1. Lineage (NCBI taxonomy): Eukaryota > Viridiplantae > Streptophyta > Magnoliopsida > Solanales > Solanaceae > Nicotiana > Nicotiana knightiana. Next base: position 107,617 of record ML429549.1, read on the forward strand.
TGGCGCACATTTCACCTCACTATCAATATCAAATCGGCTCAATAGACTAAGATTGGTCATCAACCTCAAGTCTCAAATGCCCGCATCTCACAATACTCAGCTCAACCCATGTCACACATATAAGTTACCAACAACATGTGAGATAGCACATAAAGAATGCACATATAACACGTAAAGAATGCACATAGACATAGATGGCGGATGTAAACACCATGGCTGAGAATATGACTAAAATTAAGGCGAACGACTCAATATAGCAAGAGCAACCCTATCATGTCTCAAACAAAAAATTAAGCTTAGACATGATTTCTAACATGAATAATAGCTCACATAGTCTTGCAAGTGAAGAAAACACGAAAATAAAGGAGTATGATAGAAAAACAAGGCATATAATAGCCTAAGGTCTACCAGATCATGAATAACCCTTTTGTACACTTATACGCTCATCATTTAGCATGGGTGTCACCCCAACATGTATTAAATACCATAGCCAACAGGAAAATTTCCCTCAAACCAAGTTTAGACAAGTTACTTACCTCAAACGAGCCAAGTTAATACTCCAAAAATTCCTTCCCTCACAAATCGACCTTCGAACGGCTCGAATCAAGTCTAGTAACACACAATGGTGTGAAATAATACTAGAGGAAATAATATCAGAGCATAAGGGATCGATCTTTAATAAAAGAAAAACACAAAGTCAACCTGGCCTGCACCTCGGAACCCGACAAAAGTCACAAATCTCAATCACACATTCCAACACGAGTCCAAATATATAAGTTTCATCCAAATCCGACTATGCATCAGAGTTTAAATCCTAATTATTCATTCTCCAAAATTACTCACAAAACCCCCTAATTTTTTCCTTTAGATTTCATCAACCAAAAGTTAAAATTAAGGATAGAATCACGAATAATAATCAAATCTGAGTTAAGAACACTTATCCAATCCAAGTGGGTGAAAATCGCCTCAAAAATCGCCTAATCCAAGCTCCCAATCTCAAAATATAATAAAATGAAGTCGAACCCTCGATTAAAAATATTCTACTCGGCGATTCTCGATTCCGCAACAAATCTGCCGCTTCTGCAGTGTCGCTTCTACGACAAAAACCAGGTTCTGTGAGTCCTACTAAAATCCCAACCTTCCACATCTGCAGTCAAGTTTCCACTTCTGCGAAGCCGCAGGTGTGGCATGCCCTCGCAGGTGCGACCTCCGCAACTGTGATCAACCTTGCGCATCTGCGCACTTCCACCCAAGCATGCCCTTCATATGTGCGACATCGCATTTGTGAATATGTCCTCCGCAGGTGCGGTGCACGAGAACCAGACCTACCAACTAGCTCCAAAATGATTCGGGATACATATGAAACACACCCGAGTCCCCCGGGACCCCTGACCAATATACCAACCACTCCCAAAATATAACACGGACCTATTTGAGGTCTCAAACCACACAAAATAATATCAAAATCACAAATCGCACCTCCATTTAAACTTAAGAGATTCCATAGACAGTTGTCATTACTTTGGGTTGAAATGGAGAGTTATGCATATGGAATGCATGAAAGAAATATTGTTATCTTTATGTATTTTTAATTATTAAAAATGGTGAATTTAAAGATTTTATTTTATGTATAGTCTTAATCATTTAAAATAATTTTGTTTTCTAGAAAAGCTTTTTCATGCATTTATTAGGCATATAGATGAGTATTCTTATACGGGTTGGTCTATTTAGATTGAATAGTGTGCCGGGTGTCGGTCACGTACTTTTGGATCGTGACAAATAATACGAACTTGCTCTCTCTAATCAAAACTTACATTAACATTCTAAATAATTTAACATCTTTATGCAACATGAACTTTTTGAGAAGACAAGTTTAGTCAAATAATGTCTCAACTTACCTAGATTTCTTCACTATGAATATCTTCGTCGCTCCAATCCGAAAAATTCAACTTACCAAGTCAATCTCTACAAGTAAATTTAAGAAGGCACCGGTGCACAAAACATCATGCATTCACACATAATAGAATCAATTCTAAAAGTTCTACAATTTCTAACTTTAGAAACCCTAAGTTGATTTTTATCAATTCCAGGGTTCATAATTTGTATTGGTTTTTATAATAGTTTCTAAAGACGAATATCAAATATAACCATCTTTAGTAATCGTAGTTGAAAGCGGTTTGCGAAGCTTACTGCGATTTGCAAAACTCTAGATTTGGAAGAAACCTTGTTCTTAAGTTGTTGTTCTTAATCTCGTCATACCAAATAATATGTTCGTGAATAACTAATTGGCACTTCTTATTATAGATGCACGGTGATTATTTATTTAGGGGTCGTTTGGTATGAGGTATAAAAAGGTATAAAGGTGGTATAAAAATTTAATACCGCTTCTGTTTGGTTAGCAAATCAGGTATAAGTTATCCTGGTGTTAATTTTAACATTGTGATAACTTATACCTTATAGAAGGTGGGGTAATTAGCACCGGTATAATTTATACCTTCTTCTTAGAAATTATGCAATTGTCATTCTTAATACAACATACCAAACAATGAATAAACAACAATCTCAGCATAACTAATCCCACCATAACTTATCCCAATATAACTTACACCGGCATAACTTATACCGGTATAAATCGTATTCCAACCAAACGACCCCATAGGGGTCATTTGGTATGAGGTATAAGAAGGTATAGTGCTGATATAAAATTTAATATCACCTTAATACTTCGTTTGGTTAGCAAATTAGGTATAAGTTATCACAGAATTAAAATTAATACTGGGATAACTTATACATTATAGAGGGTGAGGTAATTAGCACCGGTATAACTTATACATTCTTCTTACAAATTATGTAATTATAATTAATACAACATACCAAATAGTGAATAAAAAATAATCTCAGCATAACTTATACAAACATAACTTATATCAGTATTAACTTATCCCGATATAAGCCGTATTCAAACCAAACGACCCTATATTGTTAATTAAATTTTGAATTTGGATGGAAGTAAAGTGCACCTGACAACAACACTGAAATAAATTTCTATTTCATATCATAGTATGTTTCTGCCATTATAATTAAAAAGGCTCTCTCTCCCTCGTTCCATAATTTCAAAGTGGCATATTCTAACTTTTTTTTGCATCATCAAAGCTCATCGTCCAATATGTCACACCTTATCGTCTTTCTTCTCTTATTTGTCCTTCAAAAGTTTCCCTTCACTAATCTAATTTATGTTTCATCTTCAGCCTCAAAGTAGTTTTTGTTTGATATCTAATTGTCTTCTCAAGGACAACCCGTGATTTCCTTCCAGACAACTTATCTTTGTTGCTCAAAACAAGAAAACGACCAGATATTTTTACAATAAGAATACAAACAAGTACATCTTAAATTTTTACCTTAGCAGCAGTGTCAAAAATTCTAAATGCAATTTTAGTTTGCCAACATAACAAACTAGAGGAACTTCCATCCACTTGGTCTAGCGGTAGAGATAATAACAAGCAAAGATCACATGAGTTTGCAATATTTTCCCATCCAATTCATTCCAAGCAAAACACCCTGCCATCCCTTGTGTACTTTTGGTTTGTCCTTTACATTGAAATTGCATCTAGAATGAAAAACTTAACGAGTGCTGCACGGCAGCAATTCTAAGTGAATAAACATCAAGTTTTATCAACATCAACAATAAAATACTAGATTCTTAAATGATACGAGGAAATTAAAGTCTAAAACTAAGTTGGTGTGGGTGACATGAGGAATATGATTTTGCGGTGACAATACAATGCCCTACTCTGGAAACTGCTTTCAGTGACCAAAACTTAGGAGGTTAGAGCCTTCGGTCAAGCAAACAAGGCACATTTGCATCTACACTTGTTTTTTGTGTCATGTTTTAATTTGTGCCCGTTTTGCAAAAAAAATTACAAGTGTACCCGTTTTTTCGCATAACTTCATCATACGAAACTGAAATAGCAAAGGCAATCACGCAAAACTTCAGCATTCTATTAGACGGATCTGAAATAGCAAGTGTGCTAAAATTTTTGTTTTTATAACTGGCAAACTTCAGCTCTAGAGCTGAAATTTTTATTTTGTAACTGGCAAACTTCAGCTCTAGAACTAAAATTTTTATTTTTGTGACTGGCAAACTTGTTTTTGTTTTTACAACTGGCAAACTTCAGCTCTTTTATAACTGGCGAACTTTGTTTTGTAACTGGAGAAATTCAGCTCTAGAGCAGTTATTTAGTTCATTTGTAAAAACTTCAGCACTATATAAGCTGAAGTTTTTGAAAAAACTTTGTAACATACTAGATAAATAAATCATAAATCAATTGAAGAAAGAAGAAAGAAGAAGAAAACGAAAGAGGAAAAGGAGGAGAAAGGGGCTGAAGTTATTTAAAAAGTGGGTACAAATTAAAAGTTTAAAAAAATAGGTATAGATTAAATAGTGACGATCAAATAGGGCGAACCGTGCAATTTTTATAGCAGAGAACAAACTAATCTCTGGCATTCGCTTTAATGCAACCAAAAATAACAGCTAAACACAGAATCAACCAACGACTCAAAGGAGAAAATCAAGATGGTTGTTGATCCCTGCTATTTGTTCTTTTCCATACACATTTGAAAACAAGAAAGCAAAACATGGACTACAAGTCAAGGGAGAAACAAGGCCAGAAGCAAATTCGTAGGTATGGATCAACATCAAATAGCTATGTCCAGACAAGCTTTGGGACATCATTCAGCAATTACAATTCAAAACTACAGTAAATGTTCTTAGAAAAAAAGACATTTCAGATATCATACTAATCCCAAAAGAAAAGAGGGGGGGAAAATTGCTGATTAAAAAGTACCCAGAATAAAACTGCAAAGACAATGTCATTGATTAAAAGAGATTAATAACTGGTTTAGATAACAGAATAACAAACTAAGATAGGTTAAATATCCACTATAATTCCATAACAAAAAAACAAAAACTTAACAAGATATAAGAATCCCAAATTCAAAAAGCAGTGCTAGCCATGGTTACTTTAAGGGATTTTGATTACTCTTCATCGGCAGATCCACCACTCTTACTGCTGTTGTGCTTCCTGGCATACCTCTGGTTCCTCAAGAACTTAGGATCCATCTACATTTACCCCAAAAAAAAATAAAAAATTAAACCAAGTTAATGAACTGCACTTGCATGATTTTTAACAAAGAGCAGAAAAGAGATGGGGTTTATACATACCCCTTTGGTAGATGAATGGCGGTGCTTTCTTGGCTTCTTGATGCCATTCCTGTGGGCCTTGTACGACTGGTTGTGAGCTGTGTGATTTTTGGACTTGGCCATTTCATAAACCAACTGCAGAAACACAACCTCAGCTCAAAGAGTTACAATATAAACAAATGAACAACAAAGAGAAGAGAGAAAAGGAGAGATCGAAAGACCTGCTGCTGTAGGCGCTAGGATGAGAAAGCGGAAGAAGAAGCCAACGGCTTTTGCGTTCTTATCCGGGTTAAGTATAGAAAACCTAATTCTTGAAATTACGAAAATAGTCCTAATTGGGCTTTCTTTCTTGGGCCTTTATTGGTTTCTTGCGGATGAAATTCAAAAATAGCCCGATTTACAAGTGGTAATTGAAAATAGTAACAGTTTCAAAAGTAATCGAAGTCACTTTTCATGTAAACCTAAATTTGAACGAAAACACTACTCAAATTCAAAAAATATTCCAACATAATATATTGGAGTTCAAATTTTTTACATGTGAATTTGCAGCATAATAGTTCTAGTGTATTATGCTGGAACTCCAGTATATTATAATAGAGTTCAAGTATAAATATACAGGAACTCCATTATAATATTATGGAGTTCCAGCATATAGGTGCTCCAATTTCTACTATATTATACTGAAACTTTCTGTGTGGTGGAGTTCCAACATAATATGCTAGAAATTCATATACATGTGCACCAATCTCCGATATATTATGCTGAAACTTTTCGTGTTGCAACAAAATAGTGGCTATTTTTCATTGACTTTGCAAACGCTCGCTATTTTTAAATTACCAGTCTGAAAACTGGCTAGCCCGTGTTATTTTTACGTTTCTTGTACTTTTGTATATGGGCCTTTCGTTCAGTGAAGAGCCCAATCTTTGTAGAGGTTTCAACTCGGTGTTTGCAGTTGCACCGTATGTTTGTGCTACCTTTTAACCTGTGCATTATTTTTAAAAATTATTGATTTGGTAGCCAGCTGATAAAAAATCCGTAATAATATGACAGTTGCACCCATGGAAAAAGATATAAAACCTGCATCATGCATTAATCGCGTGATCTGCAACCTCATTCGTGAAAAAGATCTCCTCATCTCCTCTCACCAGCTTTATCAAAAAAAACAGAAACTTGTCCAGATCCATCTTCACAATCACACTTGCATGAAGTTGTTTAACCTTGAAGCTAAAGCTTCATGCTAATGTAGCATGTAGTTGTTTCATGTTGAAGCTAAAACTTCATGCTAATATAGAATGAAGTTGTTTCACATTGAAGTCAAAACTTCAGGTTAATGCATGCTGAAGTTATTTATCCTACAGTCTACAGTTTTGTCATGAGTTTTATTCGAAACTTCAGTCTAAACATGCTGAAGTTATTTAGTTCATTTGCTAAATCTTCATACTAAACTTGCTTAAATTATTTAGTTCATTTGCGAAAACTTCAGACTAAACATGCTTAAGTTTTTTAGTTCAATTGTTAAAACTTCACTAAACATGCTTAAGTTTTTGTCTTGCAGTATGTAATTTTCTAATGAGTTTTCGTTAATGCATGCTGAAGTTATTTAGTTCATTTGTCAAAACTTCGGACTAGACGTGCTTAAGTTTTTTAGTTCGTTTGCTAAAACTTCAAACTAAACATGCTTAAGTTTTTGTCTTGCAATATGTAATTTTCTAATGAGTTTTTGCTAATGCACGCTAAAGTTATTTAGTTCATTTGCTAAAACTTCATACCAAAACATGCTGAAGTTTTGTCCTGCAGTTTACAGTTTTGTCATGAGTTTTATCCGAAACTTTAGTCTAAACAAGCTGACGTTTTTTAGTTCATTTGAGAAAACTTCTGACTAAACATGCTTAAGTTTTTGTCTTGAAGTATGTAATTTTTTGATAAATTTTTTCTAATGCATGCTGAAGTTATTTGGTTCATTTGCTAAAACTTCATACCAAAACATGTTGAAGTTTTGTCATGCAGTTTACCTTTTATTAAAGAAGGGCAAAATCATCTTTTTAAAACGCTTTACAAAAAAAGGGTACAGATGCAAACAGAAAAATAAAACGGTTATAAGTTAAAAAAGGGCGACCAAATAAGGCGCTCCATGCAATTTTTATGTTTCAACTTGATGTTAAGTAGAAGAGGTTTTGACATCGTGTGACAACATACTCACATAATTAGCAGAAAAAACCCTAGTTATAAATATTGGCATTAGGTAGCCAATAGATGTATATCACAACAATAATGTGTATATCACTATTTTATTTTTTCCTTTTTTGTGTATATCGAAATATGTATTAAAATTTTATTTTTCTTCTTTGTATATCTAAAATATAAAATTATAAATATAGTTATTTAAAATTTATTATTGTCTCGATATCAATGTATATCACAACAAAAATTATTATATTATTTGTATATCGCATTATATAACACATCGAATATGTGTATACCAAAATGGATATCAAAATGTATATCAAAAATTAATTTACTCCCATAATATTTATTATTTTTATATTTTAGAACTTGCTCTAAACCTTGTGGTCAGTAACAAACTGAAATAAGTTTATTCAGCATGAATTTCGCCCTCTTAAAATTAAATTAGATAATTTGATTCCAATCTAAGCTTATATTACCAAACAATGTATATCATGATATACAACATGATATACACACAAATATACTTGATGATATATATATATATATATATATATATATATATATATATATATATATACACGTACACCACTCTTCTACCGATCTGGACACAATGATGCATAAATCTATTGGTCTCACTTTTTGCTTTCAATTACGCAATTGATACATTGTTAAAATTGTACGCCAAATGAGAGAAATATCCAATGATTAGGAATAATCTTTCTATGTGGTTGATGCAGTTTTTACTCCGGTCCATAGAGATGAGAAAACAAAGTAAGATTATGACAAGAAGGGCATTATTTCTTATCATTGTTTCTGAAGAAAATAGAATAAGATTGCAAAGAAATCAGAAGAAATTCCTACTGCAATCGGGGAAGACAGTAACTTCCACCGAAGAGAAGAGAAAACTTTCAGCAGTCTCAACCACGAGAAACATTAAACTTTTTAAAGAAAATTGCAGAAGAAATATGGGGAGAAAAAAAGAAGAAGAAATTCAGCGAGAGAGAATAAATACTGAACTAGGTTTTTTATGATTTGGCTATACATTATCAATTTTTGGAGGCTGCCTTTGCCAAACCTAATATAAGACTAAAGAATTGTCAATTCTCTTTGTGCATTGTCATACCATGCCATTTTTTCTAAGTGGAATATGCATATGGTAAGTTCTTGATATTGCCAGATAGACTTTGGTTCATTTTATAGGTTTATCTGATTCTCAGAAGGCATTTCGGAAAGTACAAAAATCGAAATTAATTCTTTTATTTTTGGTAAATGGTACAACAAAATGAGCTTTAGTGTCAAAAGATTATACGGTATATATAATTAAAGCAAGAGGAAGAATTTGATATCCGATTACCAACTAAAATTTTCAGTTATTGATTTATATTCAATGTTGACACTTAAGTGTGGTTGGTCTAATTAATCAAGTACTAAGATGCATTCCTCACGATTCATAAATAAAGTCAAAATAAAATAATATTCATCTTGCTCTTATTATTATGGTTTTATTTCATTTCCAATGTATTAACAATGCAAACATATTGACCACATACTTTTCACGTAGTATGAGAATTTGTTAAATTCATAGCAGTATCCCTCTGCTTATTTTGTTGAACTTCATTTAAACATCTAATTAATTATCTACACAATACAAGTTCATGAAACATGAATTTACCCTTATTAAATCAGTTTTTTTTAGGGTTTTTATCTAATATTTCTGTTTTATTATTTGATAGGCACAATTCCTTGGTCATATCTTGAAGCACTTAGGTGTGGAAAAAATGAATTAACGGGATCAATTTCTTTAACCATATTCAATTTGTTGTTTCGAGCGTGGCAAAATGGATAATAAAAATAGTTATCCACCCATATTATCGATTAAAATATGGATTAGATAATAAACTTTTTATAAATGAGTCAAATATGGAAAAAAACCATATTATCCATTCAGAAAATGGATAACCAAGAGATAACTAATGAGTTTAACTTTTACATTTATAAAGACTCAAATTAGGGGTTCCTCAAGTTTGGGAGACTAGGACTGTTTTTGGCTAAGCCTATAAGCTGGTCAAACTGACTTATAAACACCTTTTGACTTATCTACGCGTTTGATAAATACCTAAAGTGCTTATAAGCCAAGTGCTTATAAGCTAAAATCAGTCATAAGTTGTTACTCCCAACTTATGATATTGTAACTTATAAGAACTTTTAGTTTCACCAACGCTTTTACTAGTTTATCCTCGAGAATATTTTTTAATTCACAATATATTCTTTCCCAAAATAAATTTTCTAACTTTCTTTTCATTCCATATTCGTTGTTCATCTTTTTCTTTACAAAGAAACTTTTTAATTTATAATCTTTTGTCAAGTTTTTAAGGATAATTTAGTCATTTTAATAAAAGAACAATTTATCAGCTTTTTCTGTCAAACACATTGATCACGCTCAACTATGTCTTATAAGAAGACTAAACGGGCGCTGCAAATATAATCCGAGATATTACGCCCAGAGTCGATCCCACAGGGAATTTTACGTATCAATTAAGCCGTCAGAATACGCAACTTTTACTTAATCAATTCTCTCAAGACTTTTGAATATAAATTGGTGATGTTTTACTAATTCTACTGACAATAATAATAACTAACAATTACTAACAATGTGTTGTAAGCAATTATGATAAAGGTCTAAGGCTATGGTTTCTCCGTTGGTGAACTTCCTTCTTGGATACTTCTTATAGTTTGATTAGTTGTCTCTATCAATCATGAACACTCTATCTACCATAAATCTCTCTCAAGTAATTATGATAATTTACTAGACGCACTCTCTCAAGTTACGCTAGCTAGATTGCATTACAGTTCACTTTAGATTGCACCCGAGGTATCGTTATCTCTAATCCAACCTCTAAACCCTCGGTTATGACTTTCGTCTATACTCCGGGAGTGATGTTGTTCAAACAACTACCTAAATATGCACTCTCTCTCAAGTAGATACATAATAAATAGGAACAGCTAATTGAGGGCCCTTCAATCAACTACAACAAGAACGTAGTTGAACAAATAGAGATTAATCAACCAATCAAAACTATATTAATATCACAATAAGTTTATCCCCCAACGGGTTCCACCAAAACCCTAAATTAAGAAATTAGCTAACCATGCTCATAAGAATCAATTCTAAAATAACTTGCATAATTGAACTACAAAATAACAATAAGAGTTATAAAAATCAATGTTTGCTTCACTGAGTAGTAATCCACAGGTTTTTTTTCACTTCAATGGCTTCCTCCCCTTCAAGTTGTGTTTTTGGGGCTATTTATATGTTTGGGATAAACCGTAAACATGTAGGAGACTTCTATTCAAATCGGGAAACACTTAAAACCTTCAAAACTCGGAATTGACCGGACCCAGGACCCAAGCGTTAAGCCCCAAATACCCCACTACAGCCAGGCTAGGCCTGGCTTTATGGGTCTAACGCCCCACTATAGCCCCGGTCGCTCTTTTTCGACTCTTGAGCGTATTTTTGACGTATTTGCATCCATTTAGCTCGACTTCATCTCCAATTTACCTACACATGAAATAGACTCCATTATGCACATAAAAATATATTTTTATCATTAACGCACATAAAATGTAAGGCATATAACGTGTCAAACCATGAATTCTAGCCACACATCACACATCAACTGTTTATTATCAGTTTAAGCACGTCTATCCAAACACGTAAATGCTTATTTAAAAAAATCAGTTTCAGCACTTAAAAATGCTTTTCAACACTTCAAGCTTATCAGCTATTTACAATCAGCTAAATCCAAACGGGCTCTAGAAATTCTTCCAAAAATAATCATATTCAAGAAGCCATGGATAATATGGATATCAATATTATCTGCCAGTTAATCCATTTTCTGTCTGTATCAAATATGGGTCAAGTCGGATAATTTATCTGTTTTCGATCCGCACATATCCGACCTGACCTGAACCTCCACCCTCCCCCCTCCCCCGTTTGCCACCCCTATTTATCAATGTGGGGAAACAAGCTCGAAGAAACTCTACTAAAAGAATACATGGAAAGCCGCCTAAGAATTGGATTTGAGTGTAATTGGATGTAATTACACTATTTGGCATGTTTGTCTCATGGAATTGAGTGTAATCGAAGGATGTAATTACACTCTCCAATTTTCAAAGGGGAGATGAGAATTGGCGGTATTTACACTGTGTAATTACAAGCTAATATAAATTTTTTATTTTATTTTTTCACATATATTATTTTGCAATATTTCTCTTTCATTTTCTCTTATAACGCTTTTCCAACTTTCCAATGTGTTGCTTATATGTATTTTCATATAATTTTGTAAAAACATTATGTTCTATCTTCTTTAATATATCATCCTTTCAGTTGAGTTATACATGCATCATTATCTTCATACTATGTTGTTGGAATATTTTCTTTCAAAGGAAGACCGCATGTTTCCTGAATGTGTTGAGTTATTGATCTCAATCAAACGCACTCTCGACTTGCTTCACGAATGGCTATTATCTCTGCATGATTTGAAGAAGTAGTAACTATAGTCTGTTTTATTGAACGCTATGATATAGCTATACCTCTACATGTAAATAAGTAGCCTGTCTGAGATCGAGCTTTATGTGGATCAGATAAATATCTTGTATATGCAAAAGCAAATGCTGACTTAGATTCATTTGAATAGAATAAACTCATATCAATGGTGCCTTGCAAGTAACTGGATACATGCTTAATACCATTCCAGTGGCTTTGTGTTGGGGAAGAACTAAATCTTGCTAACAAGCTTACTGAGAAAGCTATATCTGGTTGAGAATTGTTGGCAAGATACATTGACACCCCAATTGCACTAAGATATGGTATTTCGGCACTAAGAAGCTCTTCATCATTTTCATGAAGTCAAAATAGATCTTTATTTATATCAAGTGACCTTACAATCATTGGGCTACTCAATGGATGTGCTTTATCCATGTAGAATCACTCTACAATTTTTTCGGTGTATGCTAATTGATGGACAAAAATTTCATCTTTTGTATACTTAATTTGTAGATCAAGATAAAATCTCGTCTGTGCAAGATCTTTTATTTCAAATTCTTTCTTCAAACAGTCTACTGCTTTTGGAAGCTCCCTAGGAGTTCCATTGATATTTAAATCATCAACATACATAACGATTATAACAAATTCAAATCCGGACCTTTTTATGAAGACACAAGGATAAATTGGATCATTCTTGTATCCTTTTTTGAACAGGTACTCACTTGGGCGATTATACCACATCTGCCTTTATTGTTTCAATTCATGTAAGGATTTTTGAAGCTTTATTAGACAAATTTCTCAAAAACTTTTATATGCTTCGGGAACTTTAAATTCTTCTAGCTTCTACCATAGGAGAATATGTCTCCATATAATCTATGTCAGGTCTTTGCAAAAATTCTTGTGCCACAAGTCGCGCTTTATATCTAACGACTTTATTTTTATCATTTTGTTTTCACACAAAAACCCTTTTTTACCTTATTGGTTTTATACCTTCAGGTGTTCGAACTATAGGTCCGAGACTTCACGTTTTCCAAGTAAAGTTAATTCTGCCTAGATAGCATTTTTTCATTTTGGCCAATCATTTCTCCGTATACATTCATTGATAGATTTTGGTTCAAGATCCTCATCTTGTTGTATTATTTTAGCAACAACATTATAAGCAAAAACACTATCGATAATAATATTATTTTGATTCCATCTTTTTCCCGTTGAGATATAACTTATTGAGATCTCTTCATTCTCATTATTTTTAGTTACCTGGACCTCCCCTGAGGTCTTATCATTGTTATGTCTCGGGGCTCTTTTTGAGTCATTACTCTGTATTATGATCACTTTGATCATTACTCCTTTTCTTCTTTATTTATCTTTAGAATCGACTGGTCTATCATGTTTGAAGCGTGGTTTAAACTCATTTTCTTTAATTGATTGTCCTGCCGGGATATCAACTCGAATTGGAGCGTTAACAACTGGAATATGTGATTTAGTCACCCTTGGTAGGTAGGTCAGTGAATGCATCTGGCAGTTAATTTGCAATATTTTGCAAATTCATTATCTTTTGAACCTCTTGTTCACATTGATTTGTTTGGGGATATAAATGAGATAGTGATAGTGCATTCCAATCTATCTTCTTCTCAGCTGCTTATTTTCTCCCCCTAATATTGGGTATACTGATTCATCAAAACGACAATCAGAAAATCTTGCCGTAAATAAATCTCCAGTCATAGGCTCTAAATATTTTTCAATAGAAAGATATTCATACCCAACATATATCCCCAACCTTCTTTGGGGACCCATTTTTGTGCATTGTGGTGGAGCAATTGGAACATATACTGCACAAATCAAAGATTCTAAGATGGGAAATACTTGGCTATTGACCAACATCTAATTGCATTAGGGAGACTTTATGATAACTTGTGGACCTTATCCGCAGAAGTGCTGCTGCATGCAAAATAGCATGACCCCGTACTGAAATGGGAAGTTTTGTTCTCATAAGCACTGGTCTAGCAATTAATTAGAGGCGTTTGATCAATGATTCTGCAAGACCATTTTGTGTATGAACATGAACAAGCGGATGCTCAATTGTTATCCCAACCGATATACAATAATCATTAAAGGCATGGAATGTAAACTCGCCAGCATTATCAAGACAAACTTAATTGCATGATCTGACAATTGTGCCTAACATTCTTTCTCTACTAGGGACGGGATCCATACTAAGGTAATATTTATCCCTTCGAGGCTCCCAGTGCCTATCTTTGTAGTACTCATATCTAGCTGCACTATTTTAGAGTACACCATCTGGGTGTCTCACAAGGAGAATTATTACCACATTTGTAATATCCTTCAAAAATGTCCGGTAACGCTAACAATCCATCCAAAATTTTGGGTTACTCTAACCCCAGCCGGATCCCGATATCCCGTCCTTTTCTTAATCTACATCTGTTAGCCCCCAATAGGGTATAACTGAGATGGGTGTGGCCAATTATACATACCTCTGTCACTGTTGAAGGTAACTTACAATGCTTATATTTTTCTGCCGGAACTGTCATACTGATAATCTTCATTAATTGGGTGCCTCTACCCTTCTTCACCTTGCTTATTTTACTTGCTGAAACTTGTGTCTCCCTCCTTATTCCTTTTAACCGTAAGAGTGGGTAGGCATTCTTGCCTTAGGGATCCTTATCAAGAAGCTTACACATCTTAGTATACACATGATTTGCTGAATACCTCATATTTATCCATCATAAGCATGATGCAAAAATCGAGTTCGTTTGACTCAACTCTTCCACAATTATATCTCTTACCAACTGTCTTTCTGGATGTAGGCATCGTCGTATTATGAGTAAGATAGAGTTAGGAAATTGAGTTCTTACAATTGAGCTTTATGACACGATCTAGAGTAAGAAGAAATAGTAACAGTCCTAAATGCCCTGTAGCCTCCTGCTTATAAGGGTGGTGCACAACACACCCATAAACAAGACTCTACTAGTCACTAGACTCCCTAGGACGGAACTGCTCTTATACCACTTTTGTCACGCCCCGAACCTGGGGGCGAGACCGGCACCCGGTGCCTCATCTATCCTTGCGTATTAACTAGCGACTAAGGAACTCTGAACATGTGATGTCATACTTTATCCATGGGACACATTGCAAGACAACTGCAAATGCTGACTAAATATCAATATAAAGCTAGACCGACAAGTTCGTCATAATTACTACAACTGGCAAATCAACAAAATATACATAAAAGGCCCACCAACCCAACATACTGCACTAACTGACAGGATATGTTTACAAGCCTCTACTGGTGGATATACTGTGGTCGGAACAGCTCCCCGGCCTACTCATAACATATATACACATATACACAAGATGTACATAAAGCTCTAGACCCGGCAACTCCGAAAAGCATGGAGCTTACCGATCAAGGCTGAACTACGGCAACACTTAATGAGGAGGTTTACCCGTCTGCCTGTCTAAACCTGTACGCATGAAATACAGTGTCCCCTGAAAAAAGGGACGTCAGTACGAAATAATGTACTGAGTATATAAGGCAATTTACTTAAAACTGAAACTGAACTGATAATATAATAAGTGAAAGCAACTGGAAGTCAAAGATAATATGAAGATATGCTTACCTGTTGATACTGACTCAACTCTCTCAACTCTCTCAATATAGTAAGTAAAATAGATGTTCGTCCCTATAAGGCTCGGTATATATATATATATATATATATATATACGCTCTACCATAGTAGGCTAGCTCATAGGCGCTCGGCCATACTAGGCTTTGTATCTTGACCAACTGGGCTCGCTCATAAGCGCTCGGCCACAACAGACTCGGTATATAACTTACCATCTTATCAGAGGTTTCCCAATAGGGGTCTGCCCGTTAATTATAGCTCGATGGTAATGAAAATACTATAATACCGTATATATAGACTCTCTGCTCTCTTGACTGGAAAAAAGAAATATTCAAATGAATATTGTACTCACAAGACTAGGAAAAGTATACGTAAATTCCGGGATATGAATTTTTTTCTTTATACCTCGTTATCAAACTTGTATAACTACGAGATCATGCAAAATGAATGAAGATCTTAGCCTTAACATATCTGGACCGATTCTCTTGAAAGTTCCTCCAACGCATGTCTTTTGTGACGAATACATAACGGCGGATCGAAGTAGGGAAAAATCCGTATGATATTCTTGAGAAGGATTGCACCGCACTCCTTTAGAATCGTAAAATCTCATTGCTATTACGTAGTACAACTTTGTATGAAATCCCACGTTTTTGAATTCTTGAAGATCCATAAAAGCTCACGTTACTGAATTTTTTTGAAAGCTCACGTTACTGAATATGAAGCTCACGTTATTGAATTTGAAGCTCACGTCCAAAGCCTTGGAGTTCAAAATGAATTGACTATGACTTTCTTCATTTTTGTGATTTTTAAGAAGCCTTTTTGTAGCTAGTAACGTTACCCATGCAAATCTGATTGATAAATCTCTTAAATGAGTTAGCGAGGCTTATTATTAAAGTAGTGTGGGCCCTACTTGATAAAGGTTACTTGGCAAAACAATTTTCCTAAGTGTGCCACCTTGCTAATGGTGTAAGCGTCACTTATTTAAGCTTATTCTTGCTACCATATTTTGTCTCATTAGTCTTCTCCAAAGACTTTGATTAATCAACTATTAATTATTAATTAACTAATTAATTCCCCCATTATTCAATAATTCACATAATTAAGGAATATTTTAAATTACTTAAAATACTATTCACTTTTAACACATCTTATATACCTTACTACCATGGTCATGTAGTACCTTTTTATGGCACTAGACCATAAATACCGAGTATCTTTAGCTCGGGCTGCATTTTATCCCAACCTGACAAACCTCGACGAAATTTATTTTCTTTGATTTAATTACCCTCTCACCTTCACGAATTTACTCATTACTTGCTTGAAATAACATAATCCTTATAATTTCCAAATAATCTTTTACTTGGACTGATGTCAATTACCTTACGATAAATTCAATGTACAATACTACATGGTGCAACATCGTCATAATTTAATATTGCGAAACGTAACATCATCGTAATGTAATACTGCAAGGCGTAACATCATCGTAATATAATACTGCAGGACGTAACATCATCGTAATATTGCGGGGCATAACAGGGATTAGAGAATTAAGGGTTTTGGACTTTTGGCTTAAGGTTATTGGGCTAAAAACTAAAAATAAATCGAAATACCAAAACCGAAATATCAAAAATTCAATACCGTATACCATACTGAATTACCGAAATACCAAAACTTTTGTACTAATAAACCGAAATACCGAAAAAATTGAAAGTGAAATACCAAATTAATTCGGTTCGTTTCGGTTCAGAGTTCGATTGTTCGAACTTTACGCCCACACCTAACTAAAACCATATAATATTTGAATGATGCACATAGAGGGTGAATGCACCCACATATATCACCCTGTATACGTTCCAGAAATGTAGAGGACTCCATCCTAACTTCAATCGTTGATAGTTTGCCTTGAGAACATTCATCACAAGAGAATTCCTTAATTGAAGAATCTTTTTTCTTCATTGAATATCCATGTGAATTCTCAATTAGTTTACGCATCATAATAAAATCAGGATGGTCCAACCAATCATGCCAAATATAAAATTATCTTGATTAATAAACTTCCCGTTACTACGAGATGTGTTTCAATCTA
This sequence comes from Nicotiana knightiana, assembly GCA_005239525.1. Classification (NCBI taxonomy): domain Eukaryota; kingdom Viridiplantae; phylum Streptophyta; class Magnoliopsida; order Solanales; family Solanaceae; genus Nicotiana; species Nicotiana knightiana. The sequence goes on from ML429549.1 coordinate 125,283, forward strand.
CTAATACTTGTGTAGTATAAGTCGGAGGAAAGAGCAAGTAACATTTCAAGCACATATTTTTTACCAGACATTATTGTAGTAATATAAAGAAATTCAATCTTTTCATCATTTGTGGTCTCAATATGGTAGCCATTTTGGTGAATATTTTTTAAACTTAATAAGTTTCTTTGAGATTTCCTACAATATAGTATTTCATCAATAGCCAAATTTATTCCTCTTGGTAGTAATAAATTGGCTTTTCCAGAACCTTCAATTAATCTTGTACTACCAGATATTGTATTAACCCGAGTCCAACTGAAGACTATAATTTTTTTATTCTTTATAAAAAATTAAAAAGTACATCATATGAAATATGAAAGACTAATAGAAAAAGAACATTAAGAAATACGTTAGGAATGTAGAAACTAGCAACACATGGTGCATTAGAAAAATAAACTCAAGAAAAATAACCTAGTTGCAAACATAAATAAAAAATGAACAAATTTTATTATAGCTTCATTCCTCAGTATGATTATTAGTTCTTTAATCAATATTCTCAAAGAAGTCTCCAACTTCTAAATAAGTAATATTTGCAAGGCCTCCAAAATCATCTTCTTTATATGCAAGATGTGGCTCAGAATCATATTGTTTGAGGGATCTGCTTCATCATCATTATTTTGGAAGGTCAAGTGTGCCTCCACATTATTTTCTTTCTTTTTGAGGGAGGCTGGATAAAGTTTGACAAAATGATCTGACGTACGACAAATGCGTACCCAATGACCTTTCATATCATATCGGTGGCACATATTAATTTTACCTTTTGAATGATTAATTTGAGAATCCTTATTGTTCTCCTGTTTATTTCCACCATAATAACGATAATTGTTTCGTCCCCTGTCACATCTACGTCTACGACCATGTCCATGACCACAGTAATTATTTTGTTTTCTTCCAGACTTATTATGCTACAACATTCATTCGGGAATTCAGCTGACCCAGTATGACGGGCTTTATAATTTTTTATTTATAAAGTATTATTCTGCTGTGCCACAAAGTAGGCATGTGATTAACTCAGAATATTTCTTAGAACCTCTTTCACGTCATTGTTGTTGTAGCACCACATTGGAAGCGTGAAAAGTAGAAAATATTTTTTCCAATAAGTGTCACGACCCAAAAATCCCTAAGGTCGTGATGGCGCCAGACATCCATGTCAGGCAAGCCAACTCCTTAATTAATTGAGATAACTTTCCGGTTTTTAACATTTATGAAAACTTTCCCTTTCACTTAATTACATAATAACCAAATAAAGGTTTGTTAATTAAAACAACAGTTTAAAGATTTCACTTAAGCAATTATATCCCAACACATATCCCAGAACCCGGTGTCACAAGTGCATGAGCAATTTCTAAGAACTTATACAATCATTACAAAGCCTGTCCAAAATACAACTGGACAAGGAAACTTAAAATGAAATGAATACAGCATAAAGGAGACTCTGTCAGCTGCGGATCGCCTACGGATGATGCAGCTCGCCTAAGTCTCTGAATTCTCCACATTGTTGTGAAAGTACTTGTGCAATAAAATACACAACAAGTGTAGCATGAGTACAAAAATAACGTGTACTCAGTAAGTCGCCCGCCTAACCTCAGAGAGGTAGTGACGAAAGGTCAAATTAGACACTTACTAAAGGTTAATTTAAAGTCTTTAGGTATGACACTAAGCATGATTTATCATAGGCAATTTATAAAAACAGGATTTAAATAACTTTCAACTTCGTTCGCATTTAACACTTTATATCTTCGTCATATTAACAATTAATCAACATGGTGATTTAATCAAATAACGGGAAGGAACAACTTCTTCCAAAAATCTTTTTAATAACTTTAAATCTTTGTCAGTTCAATTGATAATTTAATATTTCAGGCCAGTAATCAGGCAAAAATCATAGCAACTACGCAGCAAATATCATGCTCAAGCAATGCCGAGGGTCGAACAGCGCGGACCAACAATAATAAATTGTGCACTGCCGAAGGATCGATCGACTCGAACCGTAGATGCATCTATCTGCCCCGCTCGCGAATCGATCATGCGACGCGGTTAAAATAATACAGCTAGCCTGCTCGAAAATCATACCTGCGACTCATGTGCTCATATGAATACATACACAAATACAGGGTCTTCCTGCTCGCGAATCACTCAAGCGACTCAGGCACCCAAAGTTACACATATCCACATAATAAATCCGTATTTTATCAAGAAAACAGTTTTTTCTCAGGAAAGTGGTAAAATCTTTATTAAAAGAAACATGAAATATAGGTTTTGAAATCTTTATTTTTGAAACTCATTTGTCAATTTTAATGGTACTTCATGATACAACCCAATCCAAGTACACAAATATCCGCAGCGGAACCAATTCTCTTTCTAGAAGATTAACAAAAGTCACTCTAGCTTTCTTTTAGATATTTAATTACGTTTTCGATTATATTAGCAGTTTTAATATTACAGGCAGGATTACAGGTACACACATAAGGCATGCTAGTGGGTCCTAGGCTATCCGGACATGGCATAATAGTAGCTACGCACGGACTCCCGTCACCTCGTGCGTACGTAGCCCCCAAAGATAATAGAATGTACTGAATTATTCACCTAGGGGGACGATTCCCCCTCACAAAGTTAGAAAGGAGACTTACCTCGCTCCGAAATTCCAAAACGGGCTTCCAAGCCCCTCTGATGATTCCAACGGACGCACAACGCTCCGAAACTACCACATAACGGCAAAGTAAATGAAAATTCATCCTAATATTCACAACAAATTCAGATTATATACTTTCCCAACCCCGCTCGAAGAAATGACCAAAATGCCCTCGGGCCTACGTGCCCGAAAATTCGAAATTCTTGAAGATACATGTTACCCATAGCTCTACTAGTTCAGTCATGAAATTTACTCTACATTCCATACTCAAGTTCGTGGCTAAATTCCAAATTTATATTTTCTAGGTTTATTCAAAAATTTCCCAAATTTCTACCAATTCATGCCTAATCCATGCAGATAATCTTGTATTTATCTAACAAACGGAAGGAATTTACTTACCTTGATATTGCATGAAGGAATCCTCTCTTGAAGCTCTCCTAAAATCGCCTAAGCCATGAGAAAAATGAAGACAATGAACCAAATTTCTTGTTTTAAATCATTATGCCAAGGCCGATTTCCGCACTTGCGATCCCGCAGGTGCGACCAAATCTCCCGCACCTGCGGCTTCCTCAACTCCAGCCCAAAATCGCACTTGCGCCCCACTGTCCGCACTTGCGGCTTCGAAGGTGCGGAAATTCCATCGCACCTGCGGTTCCCATCCAAGCCTGCCCACTCTCGCACCTATTTCGCCCAAGCCGCACCTGCGGCCAAATCCTCGCAGGTGCGGATCACACCAGATGACAACAATCTTCACTTCTTCAAACTTCAATTCTTGATTCGTTAACCATCTGGAATCCACCCGAGGCCCCCAAGACCCTGTCAAATTATACCAACCTGTTCCAAAATATAATGTGGACTTACTCGAGGCCTCAAATCACATCAAACAACACCAAAACCACGAATCGCACCCAAATCCCAACTTTATGAACTTAGAAGTTTCCAACTTCTACATCCGATGCCGAAACCTATCAAACCACGTCTGATTGACCTCAAATTTTGCACACAAGTCATATTCAACGTTACAGACCTGTTCCAACTTCCGGAATTGCATTCCGACCTCGATATTAAAACTTCCACTTCCGGCCGAATTTCTCAAAAACCTTCAAATTCCCATCTTTAGCCAAATGACTTCAAAATTACCTACGGACATCCAAATTCACTTCCGATCGCGCTCCCAACTCCATAATCACCATACGGAGCTATTCCTAGACTCGAAATCCAAAACGGACATCAACCTCACTGAAATGCACTTCAGGCCCAAATTCATGAAATTCTTCTAAAATGCTAACTCCTACAAGAAGCATCGAAACGCTCCGGGTTATCCAAAACCCGATCCGGACATACGCCCAAGTTCAAAATCATCATACGAACCTGCAGGAACCTTTAAATCCTGATTCAGAGGTCGTTTACTCAAAATTCCAATCCTAGTTGATTTCTACAACTTAAGGCTTCTAAAATGAGAATTTCTTTCCAAATAAACTCTATACTTCCCGAAATTCTATTCCGATCAGACCTACAAGTCATAACACCTTAAATGGAGCTGCTCACGACTTCAAACCGCTGAACGACGCGCTAGAGCCCAAAATGACCGGTCGGATCGTTACATTCTCCCCACTCAAACCGATGTTCGTCCTCGAACGTGCTAAGAACTGCTCTTGAGTTACCTGAAATCACTGTTTAACATCTCAAGCACCTGCCCGTGCTACCACAACCCAGTTGAACATATTAGCTTAATCAAATCTGAAGATTTCTCCTTTTATCCATATAATAAGCTCAAAATTCATTCAAACTCTTGAAATTTTCTCTAGCCAGGCCTAGTTCCAATATATAAGCACTGCATCAACTAGCACATGATATACCAGATCATAACTGCATACCCTTGTTGAATCGGCACCATGCACAGCATAACTCATCATCTGACCACATTGACGCTCCCTGAACCTTAATAGCCAAGGTCCACGAATCTGATGCTCCCAATGCACCTCATAACAAATATACATACACCCTGTTATAATGCTGACGATACCACCACAACAGAGGAAATGTGCAGAAATTTATACTCAACTGCAGGGTTAACAAATCCTTGAATACCTCATCTTGACTAGAATCATCACTTCATTATGAACCTGAATAATGGTATTTGTTCTTTAATATACACTTCACATAACCTCATCACACTGATCCCTAATCCGATAATCTCGTCTCACCCAGTATGAACTGCTCAGACAACAAATCACCCCAAACATGGCCAATAACCTCACATGATACCACATCGCCCAATAGACCATAACTCGAACATGATAATAGGAAACGACTCAGGAAGGAACTATTCAACTCACGCAACTATTATGAATTCTTATCAGAAAATAGGAAGTAAAATATAAGAAGATAATTACATATTAACCCTTCCCATCATCACATTGTTGCGGCGTGCAACCCGATCCGAATATCATACCCGTGGCGACGTGCCACCCGTGCCACACATAAAATTTACATAAGAAAATATATATACTGAGCTGATTTGCTCACTATTATGAATTACTGAATATCGATCACAAGCACGCTAAGTGCATAATACCATCCTGGGGAGACTGATAAAGTCGTAGGCTACAAAACTCAAGCACAACTGAGGCGCGATATATATATACACACTCTGGATCTCAAGAGATATCCTGCTCACATAACATCCCCACTACGCGGGACCTCAACACATAAGAAATTATCAAAGCCGTTTCACAATTTACATGGCACAATCACAATAACACATGAATCTGACGAAGACGGAACAACACCCGCTGTCCTAATACCTCTCCATGAAAAACACTCTACTGAAAGGAACATGCCTGGCTCGTACCGAGCCCATAATCATATTTAAATCCATCCACAAGCATCGAGCCACCTCGCTCGCACCAAACTTAGATATTAGCTTTTACCTAGGTCCACATTAACCCACTTTCTCTCATAATACGCAAGAACAACCATCATAGCCGGGACAAACACCCCACAATCCACAACCAAATGAACTGAACGCCTTCCAGGCATAAATTCTCAATTAAGCAACATCGCACTTCCTTATACTCAGTCCAAATCTGAAATCCACCAAGTGACTGCATGTCACACTTTATACAATCTTTTCGCGCTCATGCTTCCACGACCTTCCACACAAGGCAACAAGTCTGCCCATCCACCACTGGCCATACTACTCTGTAAGACAATTCAAGAACTCATAACCAGAGTACAAAGACTCTTCCACTGCTAGCTTACTCTGAACTTTCAAATAACTTTTTCTTGCTCTTCCGAGCTCATGACATCCTTATTAACACCGAACTGCAATCTCGGTTCTTACGACCAGTTACATACTGCTTACCGCACCTATTATGCCAACATGAGGTAGCGCAAAAATTCCATCATAACTTCTGAACCATCAATAGGGTGAACATTTCATCATATAGAAACCCTTTACTTGACTCAATTCAAGAGTACCATCTCAACACACGAGTGAATTCTCACAATCACCCATCATGCAAATCCTTAAGTAGTAGTCTATACCACCATAACCCTTCCGAGGTCCTCCTACACATGGCAGGACACAACACTCAATGCACCCACATAAAATCCGTTACGACGACTGACAAACCCCGCACACACCAGAACCAACCACATGCATAACTAAATCACATCAAAGGAACCGATCACTGCCGCAAATGTGTCATTTCAACCATGGCTACTCAATCTATCTTCTTTTAATCATCTTCAATTGCCTCAGGAATAATAGCAACTTCCTTCAACTCATATCAAACTCAACCATCACTCATCCCGAGTGACCTTGATTCACGAGACTATGCTGCCTAAATCCCTCAACCCGTCTCATACCCTTCTGATAATTTTTTCTTCAATCATGAGTCTATTTCTCTCACTCCTCCAATATTATCCTGCATGTTGAAACATATAATAGAACATTCAACCATCCTCTTTTTCTCATAGATTACTCTACAAAAGCTCGATTCTCGATTATACTGTTGCCTGAAATTCTTAAATGCCGCATTCTTAACTTTTGAACTCACTAGGACCGCCATTGGGAGTCACCCACTCTGACTGGCCCCAAATACAATCAACTCCAAGGTTCTCCTAGAACAAGAACACCTTTTTCAATGAAACACGTGACTGAGTCACTATCCTTACAACTTGCCCATGCCTTAAGCATAAATTCTGAATCTTCCAAAGCCTAACCCTGGCCCGACAGGGCCAACTTTTGCACATATACATCAAATCCCACGCACAATCACCATTTACTCCTTTCCCTTAGCTAAAATAACTTCCCAACACGCCGACAATCCGCGACCCTATGTGGAGACAACCCTACAACCCAACTGCAGATGGTGGGACTCCCCCACTTAACCCGAAGCTACTCCTTGCACCACTCTAGACCCTGCTGAGATCTTTTCTCCTTTGATAACACGATCTTGCTCCACCAATCCGTCCAATTCCTCCAAATACTCTTGCTAGCACTCCCTAAATACCCAAATTCTCTAGCATCATTCTCACATTCTGCCTTCTACCGACTAGCCACTAGAACCCCTCACAGAAACCTGCCAACCCCGCCATTGCTAACCTATCCCCAGAAGACAACCCACCTGTGGAAATCACCCGCGGACACCTCCCAACGACACTGAAATGCACGCTCTCTACGACTTCAATACCCCATCATACGCCCTACTTCATTTACCAACTTACTAGTCCGTCCGCTCCTCATGGACACCCATTAATGCGCAACAATATCTTCAAATTCCAAGTTATGATGCCGCTCCCCTCACTTTGCAACTGCTCCACTTCCGCTTCTTACACCTGGCCTCTTAGAAATGGAACCACCGCCTAGCCTCACTTCAGGACCATTCTCTGTAGCTCTCAAACCAGCAGTTCACCATGACTTCAAGCTCTCCGAAGATTATCTTTCTCTAGCTGCCTTCGTTATCAACACTTATCCGCTACTGAACCACCGCACCTCACAATCTCTATCAACCGCATTCTTCAATACTTCCTCTCAATACTCTGACCCCACGCAACCGAAGAACCCATTGCACCGCCAAACTCGACACATTCCATTCGATTAATGACAACGACTACACGTAACAGGTGCATATCCCAGCTCAATTGAAGACACCAAGTCTTACTACCTTATCAAACCCAACCGGACCATTCATAACCCAAATGCCTTTCCTCTGCCGGAACTAAAACACCGAAATCTTGAAATCACACTCTAAGAAGACCTCTCTTCAAACCATTCATCACCCCCAATTCCTCTGCAGGGCCATAACAACAGCCACGACCAATTACACATGGAAGCATCTTGAATTACATTCGTAGCACCATTTCCATTCCTCAAATTCCTGATCCATAGCAAGCGCTTCGCGACGCGTAAGATTGAGTAGGAATGAACATAGGCATAAGACTCAAAGGAATCAACTCGCACGATGAGGAATCAAGAAGGGAAGTACTCCTAACAGCCCTGTAGCCTCTCGAAGATAAGTACAGACGTCGTCCTACTAATCCGCAAGACTCTACTAGACTTGCTCATGACTAGTGAGACCTACGGGAACCTAGCGCTCTGATACCATGTTGTCACGACCCAAAAATCCCTAAGGTCGTGATAGCGCCGGACATCCATGTCAGGCAAGCCAACTCCTTAATTAATTGAAATAACTTTCCGGTTTTTAACATTTATGAAAACTTTCCCTTTCACTTAATTACATAATAATCAAATAAAAGTCTGTTAATTAAAATAATGGTTTAAAGATTTCACTTAAGCAATTATATCCCAACACATATCCCAGAACCCGGTGTCACAAGTGCATGAGCAATTTCTAAGAATTTATACAATCATTACAAAGCCTGTCTGAAATACAACTGGACAAGGAAATTTAAAATGAAATGAATACAGTACAAAGGAAACTATGTCAGCTGCGATCGCCTCCGGATGATGCAGCTCACCTAAGTCTCTGAATCCTCCACATTGCTGTGAAAGTACCTGTGCAATAAAATGCACAGCAAGTGTAGCATGAGTACAAAAATAACGTGTACTCAGTAAGTCGCCCGCCTAACCTCAAAGAGGTAGTGACGAGAGGTCAAATTAGACACTTACCAAAGGTCAATTTAAAATATTTAGGTATGACACTAAGCATGATTTATCATAGGCAATTTATAAAAATAGGATTTAAATATCTTTCAACTTCATTCGCGTTTAACACTTTATATCTTCGTCATATTAACAATTAATCAACATGGTGATTTAATCAAATAATAATAAATCGAAGGGAAGGAACAACTTCTTCCAAAAATCTTTTTAATAACTTTAAATCTCTGTCAGTTCAATTGATAATTTAATATTTCAGGCCAGTAATCAGGCAAAAATAATAGCAACTACGCAGCAAATATCATGCGCAAGTAATGCCGAGGGTGGTCGAACGGCGCGGATCAACAATAATAAATTGTGCACTGCCGAAGGGTCGATCGGCTCGAACCATAGATGCATATATCTGCCCCGCTCGCGAATCGATCATGCGACGCGGTTAAAATAATACGGCTAGCCTGCTCGCGAATCATACATGCAACTCAGGTACTCATATGAATACATACACAAATACAGGATCTTCTTGCTCGCGAATCACTCAAGCGACTCAGGCACCCAAAGTTACACATATCCACATAATAAATCCGTATTTTATCAAGAAAATATTTTTTTCTCAGGAAAGTGGTAAAGTCCTTATTAAAAGAAACATGAAATATATTTTTTGAAATCTTTGTTTTTGAAACTCATTTGTCAAGTTTAATGATACTCCATGATACAACCCAGTCCAGGTACACAAATATCCACAGCGAAACCAATTCTCTTTCTAGAAGATTAACAAAAGGAACTCTAGCTTTCTTTTAGATATTCAATTACGTTTTCGATTATATTAGCAGTTTTAATATTACAGGCAGGATTACAGGTACACACATAAGGCATGGTAGTGGGTCCTAGGCTACCCGGACATGTCATAATAGTAGCTACGCACGGACTCCCGTCACCTCGTGCGTACGTAGCCCCCGAAGATAATAACATGTACTGAATTAATTCACCTAGGGGAATGATTCCCCTCACAAAGTTAGAAAGGAGACTTACCTCGCTTCGAAATTCCAACACCGGCTTCCAAGCCCCTCTGATGACTCCAACGGACGCACAATGCTCTGAAACTACCACATAACGGCAAAGCAAATGAAAATTCATCCTAATACTCACAACAAATTCAGATTATATACTTTCCCAACCCCGCTCGAAGAAATGACCAAAATGCCCTTGGGCCCACGTGCCCAGAAATCTGAAATTCTTGAAGATACATGCTACACATAGCTCTACTAGTTCAATCATGCAATTTACTCTACATTCCATACTCCAATTCGTGGCTAAATTCCAATTTTACATTTTCTAGGTTTCTTCAAAATTTCCCAAATTTCTACCAATTTCCATGCCTAATCCATGCATATAATCTTGTATTTATCTAACAAACTGAAGGAATTTACTTACCTTGACATTGCATAAAGGAATCCTCTCTTGAAGCTCTCCTAAAATCGTCTAAACCATGAGAAAAATGAAGACAATGAACCAAATTTCTTGTTTTAAAACATTTTGCCAAGGCCGATTTCCGCACCTGCGATCCCGCAGGTGCGACCAAATCTCCCGCACCTGCAGCTTCCTCAACTCCATCCCAAAATTGCACCTACGCCCCACTGTCCGCACCTGTGGCTTCGCAAGTGCGGAAATTCCATCACACCTGCGGTCCCCAGCCAAGCCTGCCCACTCTCGCACCTACGGCGCCCAAGCTGCACCTGCGACTCCGCACCTGCGGCCAAATCCTCGCAGGTGCGGATCACACCAGATGACAGCAACCTTCACTTATTCAAACTTCAATTCTTGATCTTTTAACCACCCGGAATCCACCCGAGGCCCCCGAGACTCCGTCAAATTATACCAACCTATTCCAAAACATAATGCGGACTAGCTCGAGGCCTCAAATCACATCAAACAACACTGAAACCACGAATCGCACCCAAATCCCAACTTTATGAACTTAGAAGTTTCAAACTTCTACATCTGATGCCGAAACCTATCAAATCACGTCCGATTGACCTAAAATTTTGCACACAAGTCATATTCAACGTTACAGACCTGCTCCAACTTCCAGAATCGCAATCCGACCTCGATATCAAAACTTCCACTTCCGGTCGGATTTCTCAAAAACCTTCAAATTCCCATCTTTAGCCAAATGACTTCAAATGACCTACGGACATCCAAATTCACTTACGATCGCGCTCCCAACTCCAGAATCACCATACGGAGCTATTCCTAGACTCGGAATCCCAAACGGACATCAACCTCACTGAAATGCACTTCAAGCCCAAATTCATGAAATTCTTCTAAAATGCTAACTCCCACAATAAGCATCGAAACGCTCCCGGGTTATCCAAAATCCGATCCGGACATACGCCCAAGTCCGAAATCATCATACTAACCTGCAGGAACCTTCAAATCCTGATTCAGAGGTCGTTTACTCAAAATTTCAATCCTAGTTGATTTCTCCAACTTAAGGTTTCTGAAATGAGAATTTTTTTCCAAATCATCTCTAAACTTTGCGAAATTCTATTCCGATCAGACCTACAAGTCATAACACCTGAAATGGAGATGCTCACGACTTCAAACTGCTGAACGACGCGCTAGAGCCCAAAACGACCGGTCGGGTCGTTACAATAATCCTCATCTGTGATAGTGTCTCCGCATAATTTTAATAGAGAACTTACTTTAAAGATAGAAGAATTATACTCCCATACGGTTTTAAAGTCTTGAACCTTCAATTTATCCATTCATACCGGGCTTTCGATAATACCCTAAGTTTTTAGGTGGTCATATTGGTCCTTTAAATTAATCCATAATTCAAGTGGATCTTCTATAGTTAAATATTTAATTTTTAATCCTTCATATAGATGATGACGAAGGAAAACCATGGCCTTCGCTTTATCTTGATTTGATGCTTCATTTACTTATATAATAGTATTCCCAAGACCTTTAGCGTCAAGGTGAATTTCAGCATCAAGGACCCATGACAAATAATTCTTTCTGGTGAAGTCAAGTCCCACAAATTCAAGTTTTGATAAATTTGACACGGCGAATGCTATATAAGAAAATAAATAAATTAGAAATAATAATGTCATTTTTAGTGAAGAAGTTTCATTTGGAAATTTTGTAATAAGAATCGAAACTTTTGCTTCAAAAATACCTCAAAACATAAATGTCAATAGCAGATATGGGAAAGAAAAATTTATATTATCATCTTATCACTAAAAGAAGTCACATTTTTGTCCATATATGCATAAGTTATTGCTATATAGAAAAATTGTGAGTAAAGTTTTCTATCAGTCTTTCAAGTCAAAATATATATGTACTTGTTTAATACTATTTTCTCAACATGTATCTAAAAAGAAATTATGCTAGATGTCACTATTGAAGTTAGTTCATTTTTATGGAGGTCTGGGGGATTTGAAATCACAACAGATTACACCAAATGCTAGTAAATCTTATGTCAAATTCTCACTCAAAGAAAATAAGTACACTTCCTTTAACTTTCTGTTTTCTACGGTACAAACATAAGGGAACTTATGAAACGGAAGGAGTACAATTTAACTCTATTTTTTGGTACGAAAGATAAATATCATTATTAAACATATGCTTACATAGACGTTGGGGCCCATGTTGCACCAATATTACAAAGTAAACTATTACTAGTAGTAGCTACATTATTTATGGTATTCCTAATGGAACCATCATCACAACAACATAAGGAGGTTGATACTAAATGATGTACAGTCGGGTTTTAATTTTATGGTTCCTTGTTGATTTCCCAAACTGATACAACATGTTGATCTTCTAAGGCACATGCTATCGAGGGTATTGAGCACATAATTGTTATCCCTTGCTTATCAACTTCCAAAATTTGACTAATAAAAAGTGGTGGTGCATCAAAAACTCTTATTGTAAAGTTGCTTTCCAAATTGCTTCTTGCTTTTGCAGGTTGATCTGTAACCCTATTTTGTTCTCTGTATGCATGTTGAACTATTAGATTATGGAGCTTCAACAATATGTGCCTGTAGTCAAGTAGCATGTTAGCATATATTATATTTTCACAATCTAGCATAATGATTACCTCCTTTGCATCGACTTCCACTTAAAGCGATGATAGATTATGTTGAATTGCTATTCTAAGCCCCTGTATCAATGTGTATAGTTCTGCTAAAATAGAAGATTCGCGTGGTATGTTCCCTGAGAAACTTACGATCCAATCATCATTATGATTTCTAATTAGTCCCCCAATACCATCCGTAGTCGATGTGGTATGAGTGAGCCCCATTTGTATTTAAATTATATATGCTAGGCTTAGGGGATATCCATTTAAGCGGGATCATGATTCGCCTTGGCATTTTGTGGTACGAAGCTGCCAGATAAGAAATTCAGTGGCTTGTTGTGTTGTGAAGTTTATGCTAATACTAATATGAACTCCATCATAAAGATTTTGGTTGCGAGTGATTCAAATGTTCCAAAGGCTTAAAGGTAAGAAAGTATGGGAGTTCATGTTGTGTGGTAACTTCAAGAATTTGTAATTGATTAAAGAATGAAGCCATTTTTGTGGTTTATCCAAATGCAATAGAGTATTAATATGTCACCAAGTCCCAGTTCATCCCAATAGTTTTTCGCATTAACACAAGTTATAAAAAGATGATTTAATATTTCATCTGCCTCTTGGCAGTATGGACAAGTGGCGCCAGTTATAATATTGAGTGTGTGAAGAAATTGGCGTGTGGACAATCTATTGTGATTAAGTAACCAAACGAAATATTTGATTTTAGGGTGTATAGTTAATATCTATATCCATTTGAAGTTTCCCATATGATGTTTAACTCTAGTGAATTTACTTTCTAAGGCCTTATATATTGATTTAACTGTAAAGTTGCCAGTTGGTGTTAGAGCCCAGTAAATATGATCAGCTTTTTTGTTATCTAAGGAGATGTAAGGATTTATGATTAGAGTTTTTATATCCTCAGGTATTTCAAACGGTAGTTGGGCCCAATTCCACCCTTGAGATTTATAAAGCGACGCAATTTTGATGTTTTGATGTGTTGATGGTAAGGGCCCGGTTTATTAGAGAACGAATCGTTGTCCCAGCTTTGACCCATGGGTTATACCAAAAATTAATGTGTGTGCTCGTTCTTATCTTCTATTGCAAAACCAAGTTGACAATATTGTCATGCTTTTAGTACATTACGCCAAATTGGGGATTGGTTTGTTGTTGTGGACATGTATAGGTACTTATTAATTAATGTCTTGGCCCAAATACTTTAAGTCGACTGAAAAAATCTCCATGCTAGACTCGCAAGTAACGCGTTATTCTTTTGACGAAGTCGTTAAATACCTAATCCTCCTATTTCTCGAGGTGTAGTAAGTTTCCTCCATTTTAAAAGATGTATCTTTTTCTTTGTCGTAGTAGTTCCCCAAAGAAAATTGCGTTGGTACTGTTCTATTTTATTGATGATGCTTGTTAGAATGTGGATGTATTGCATGACATGATTAGGTAAATTATTAAGAGTTGATTTGATGAGAGTAGTTCGTCCTGCCATAGTTAAGAAATTAGTTTTCCATCTCGCCGGTCTATATTTAAAATTGTCTAATAGGAATTGGAAGTCACTCTTCTTGGGATGTGGTTGAAAAATAGGAAACTCTAAATACTTGCCAAAATATATTCTTTCTTTGATTTGCAAAGATTCCAGAGCAAAGTTTCGCTCAGTTGTTTGACAGTTTTTTGAGAAGAATAATTTTGATTTTTCAAAATTGATTTTTTGCCCGGAATATTGACTTAAGTGATTGATTACATTGATAATTGCATGGCAACTTCTAGTATTAATCTTGGAAAACAAGATGATGTCATCCGCAAAGAAAACATGTGAGAGGTTTGGTCCTGTTTTTGAAAGACGGATAGGTTGCCAATAGAGATAATCGACTAATAACGAACTGTTACGTGAAAATATTTTCATACACATTATGAATAAGTATGGAGACAACAGATCGCCCTGACGAATACCTCTTGAAGGTGTAAAATAGTGAGTATGGGTCCCGTTGATTAGAATAGTGTATGGATTAATTAGCTAAGTTTGGTGAATGCAAGGGGACGAGCAGTGGCCGAGGTCGAGTAGGGTCCAGTGGTGAGGAGTCGCCAAGAGAGAGACCATTGCTGAGGTCGAGAAGAGAGCGGATGGTGGGAATGGTTAAGATAGTCTTGCAATTGCGAAAAGGAATATTCTGTTGAATATTCCTCCAACTGTACTTTTTAGGGTTTTATATCCCTTTTAAATATGAAGAGATAGGGAAGAAAAAGGGATCTTCACTTTTCTGATCAGAGCATTGTTGTAAGAAGTTGACTATCAAGAAAATATACCAAAGCTTGTCTTGTCTCTCCTATTTGATTTTATTGTTTATTCTACTTTTCCACTCACAAGATCCAAGAACACTTTGTCCACCTTCATAGTTTATTGTCATAAGTTGTTGTGAGAGGAAGGAATCATCCAACTCATTTAACATTTGGGTGACAAATTCCTTCTTATTACATTTATTGTCATTTATCACATTTATTGCATGTTTTTATCCTCACACTCATCAACAATCATTAGGCATTTACTAGATATTTATTAATTTGAACACGGTTCATATCATTGAAATATTTAAACATCAGATCTAGGATTTAGATTTACCCTTTACCTTCCTATTTAATTAGTTTAACAAAAAGACTTAAAACTCTTTTGGTCAAACTAATAAAAGTGGAGGTAGTAGTAACACAATACATGATTAAATTAATCATGGAAGACAGAATGTTGAAATAAAGAAGTGTTTTCCTAATAAAAGACCATTTCGATCTATCAAAGGCTTTTTCAAGATCCAACTTTAAGAGCATATGGCTAAACATACCTTTTATATTTGCAAACTGATTTAGAGTTTCTTAGACTATTATAGCATTATCAGAAGCTCTCTTACCCTGTTGAAAGCTAGTTTGCATTGGTCCTATTATTTTTGAGATAATGGACTTGAGTCTGTAAAACAATCTACAAGATTATAACAATTTAACTCGTACAATCTGTAGCTTTGCAGTTTATCGACTGTGTTATAAATAGAATTCTATTTAAGGTGAATGTCTATATTTTAGAGAGATCTTAGGGATTTTACTTGGTGGCTAAGTCACTCTTTCCCTATAAATAGAGGGGTCCTATTCCATTGTAATTCATCCCAAAATTCAATAAGAATTCCCTCTCTTTCTCTCTTTCTCTGCAATATTGTTCTTCTTCTTTTATTATTTCATAACATGTTATCAACATGATACTCTAACCAATTGAGTAGAAGCTTTGGGTTTGAGCATGATGATTGTCAATTGTTCCATGAACTTCCTTCGTGATTAAATTTTGGATTTAAGGTAAGTATTTTACTTGATTTTTCTGTTTTAAATTCTTGAAATTCTATAATTTGATTTTAAATACAAGCAAAGACAATAAAATTTGATTACAACTCTAATAGAGTTTGCAAGAAATTATAACCACTAGAAGTGGTAAAATTTCTATGCCATGTCATGATCAAATTCATGTATGATTTTGGGCAAAGAAGTGGAAACTCGTCCCATTGAATTTGCTTCATTCTCATTCTTCTTAAGAGAATGTGATAGCAATATGTGGTAAGTCTGAAAGAAGACAAAAATTATCGTGAAGGTATCAATGGATGTGGACGTGGCAATAGACGAAATTATAATCGCCATCATTGTGATAATGAGAATAATAAGGGTTCTCAAATTAATCAGTCACTCTGTGAAAGTAATATTTGTCATCGATTTGACATGAGATTTTGTAAAGCACATATAGATGATTATGGTCTATTCATGATGTGAATGTGACAACATCTGATTTATGAATACATAATCATTCTTGGAAGAATATGAACGTGCTAGTGGTAGTGAATATATCACACTCACCTCGAAAAGGAGGTTTGAGATGAAATAAGAAAATAATTTTGTTGTTATGGCATGAATGGTGATTGATCACGTACCTATTGTGATTATGCCAAAATATTTTGGCAATGTGATTATTAAAGGATAACAGTAATGCAAGAGACAGATCTTGCATATGATTTTGACAATAACCATAATTTATAACTTTCTCTTTAAAAGCGATATTCACCATATGGATATTGATGAATATATATAGTAGTACCAAATTAATTGAGAGCTCCGGAAGAGCCAATTATTACCATTTTGGACGAATACAATTGATTATCATGTCAATTTATTGTGTTGTAGTAAGTCTCAAAGAAACTTATTGAGTTTCTAAAGTATTCGCGAAAGCGATTGGTTATACTGAGACTATAAATAAAGGAAAGATTTAATATCTTCTATTACTACAACTTGTAGCGAGGTAATATGTATGTGAAAAGTTACCCTCTCTATTCTCCAGTTTGAACTACACAAATAAAAGTATACCACAATAAAGTGAATGTTTATTGATATAAAACCCATATCATAATAAACTTGGAGTTTATTGATAAATGCACATGTCATGGTGTAAACCTGAACTTTATCAATATTGATAATTTATTTAGTTGGCATAATTGGTTTACGTATATCAATTTAAGTATGATGTGCAAAAATAAAAGAGAGCTCACATGGGTAAATATTAAAGGACTAGAAAGTTCTTTACGAATTCTCTTATGTTGTTTGTTCCCATTAATTAATAGACCAACTAAAATTGGGATTGAATCCCATGAATGCTGAAAAAATCAAAGGCGAATATGGGCTAATTCACCTGCCATGTATACCACATAAGATGGATCTATGAGATGGTTACATGTGTGATTATTATTAACCAGCAACCTGATGTTTGCGAGGTAACTTGCTCAATAATTTATTTAGAGCATAATTTCCAGGTTTTCTATTCAAGATAGATTATCTTGATAAGTTGGTTTACATCACCACTGATGATTTATTGAGTGCCTCCACTTAATAGTTAAACTATTGCTTATGAGAACAAAATTATCTATATCAGTTTGATATACATTATATACGAAAGTATATTACATTCTCTCCTCACAAATGGTTCAGGGTCAGGAACCAAGTAATTCCATCTTATTATAATTGATGTGCGGTGTATCTTTTGATTAACACTATAATGCACAAAGATGGATTCCCAAAATTGAGGAAGAAAGTTAGTTTTTCTAACATGAGGGGGAGTCAAAATAAACAGTTGAGAAAAAGTTACGTGGAATGAATTTATCATTTGTACCTCTAAATCGCTTAAAGTATATACAATTCTTGGTCCTGAAGTACCATATCCTAAGTGCAATTTATGCACATATGTGTCTTGCTATAATTATATGCATGATAATGTGATAGCGAGAATTTTCAAGGTGCAACATATTCATTGAAGTTAATACGGATGGTTTATTCATCAAATCTCTGGTGACGTCAACCTTCAAGAAGCTAGTGCACAAGGTTGGGATGCGAAGGCTCAAGGATGTGAATTGACGCTCTCATTAGGGGAAGTTAATACGTGTTGTACTCTTTTTTTCTTACAAGGTTTTGTCTCCCTGAGTTTTCCTTGCATGATTTTTAAAGAGGCAACCAAAAGACGTATTGTTAGATATGTGTACTCTTTTTCCTTTTCTAGAATTTTTTTCCTATTGGGTTTTATTTTAGTTAAGATTTTAACGAGACATATTATTTATTGAGTAGACATTCAAGGGGGAGTGTTATAAATATAATTCTATTTAAAGTGAATGTTTATATTTTAGAGAGATCTTAGGGATTTTACTTAGTGACTAAGTCACTCTTTCCCTATAAATAAAAGGTCCAATTTTATTGTAATTTATCCCAAAATTCGATAAAATTTTTCTCTCTTTCTCTCTTTTTCTGCAATATTATTCTTCCTCTTTTATTATTTCATAACAGAATGGGTCTTTATTTTTTCATTATTTTAAATTTCTTTGTAGTATAAGGATCATCGCATCTGTCAAAAAATAAGAAAGGAAAAAAATTGGGTAGCACACTTGTTATGACGTGGAGGTCCCAATGATGTATAGCACTCTTCTGATGACGCGCAGCACCCAATAGCCTCTCTCCACGTCAGCAACAACACGCAACCGGTCAATTCGAGTCACCATCTTTATCTCCATTTCTCTATCACCTTTCCTTATGTGTAACAGGTTCCACCATTAACCAGTCAAACTTCACCCTCTAATATAAATATTTGTACCACTGAACGTCAGAAGAAAGAGATCAAACAAATTTGAACGCCTGAAGCGGAGTGGTTTTTGATCATCAAATAGGAAAAAGCTATGTTTGTGTTGGATTGGTTCTACGGAGTGTTAGCATCACTTGGATTGTGGCAGAAGGATGCGAAGATATTGTTTTTAGGACTTGATAATGCTGGCAAAACCACTTTGCTTCATATGTTGAAAGATGAGGTTCTCTTTCTCTCTTTTTTTTTTGGTTTTCCCCTCTTCTTTTTATCATCTATATTCATGGAAGAATAGCTAAAACACAACAAATAGAACTAAACGACTATATAGGCAATACGAACTAGTTGCATACGCTTATTTGTTACATTAAGTATTTCTGCTTAGAGAATTAACTATCAGATTTTATGGGATTAATTTTCTAGAATCAAATGGCTCTTAATAGATGGAAAAATCTCTATTTTTATTTGTCTTAAATGTTAAACTATTTATTATCCCAAGTTTGGCCCCATAATTCCTCGGTCATCCAAAAAAAGAAAATTATTGATATGTTTGTTCACATGTGGAGCTAATTTTTAGTGATATGTTTTAAGTACACGGTTTTTGTAGATAGAGATAATGAAAGTATTTTATATTTAGGAGGTTATTGAAACCAGATCAAATGTTTTATTAGTATAACTATTGTGCTTAATAAGGATTGGTGTTGTATTGCTGATTATACTCATGTTAACGTTGATGCAGAGATTGGTGCAGCATCAACCTACGCAATATCCAACATCAGAGGAGTTGAGTATAGGTAAAATTAAGTTCAAGGCGTTTGATTTAGGAGGACACCAAATTGCTAGAAGAGTCTGGAGAGACTACTATGCCAAGGTGAATAATTTACTTTGTTAAAGCAGTTTACTCATTTATAATTGGGTTATTTGCAACTTATTTTGTTTACTTACCTTTAAATGTTGAGTATGCGCTAAAGCTTTTATATTTGTCAGCTATTCGATTTAAAATTTGCTCGAGCCTGTATATTTCAAAATTTTCAGCAGTTCTTTATAAGTTGAAATGAAATTTGAGTTTGATTTCTAATAACATAATTCGCCTTATCAACCGCATAGATAGATAGAAAGAAAATTTGTAGAAAGAGGGCTGATCACATTTCCTGTTTGGTCATATTACTGCACTAGTGGCACTTCTTTTGGCGTTGCTATGTGCTTCATTTAGGGATGAAAGCACCCTTTCACAGCTTGAGTAGTGAAGAGAAAGGAATAGAGATACTCGTTATTGGTTATAACTAAATGGTTATCAGTTCTATTTATTGTGTTTCCTTTGGTCAAACACTTTCCTATTGCTGAAGTATCACTTTAAGGTAGAACAAATATAACAATGCTTTTGAAGGTTGTATGGTACCAGTTGTCTGGTATCAGTTTGACCTTGTGTGGGGTCTCAATTTAGGAGTAGGACACTTAGTAATGTATATTAAAAATGCAGTTCTTTGTTTGGTAAACATGGACAAGCTGTATAATCTACCCATGAAATGGGAAGAATCATATCTTGGGAGAATAGTCTTATGATGAAATAATTGCCAATTTGAATTATGATAATGTCACAAAAGGACTTTGCATGTGAACTTTGAAGATAGAAGTCATCAGGAACATGAAAGATTTCGGTTTAGGCTAGATTCTTTTGTGTAGTGGAGAATCTTTTAGAACTTGCACTGTCAACTCATATGTAAATATGAGATTTTTACAATGCAGTTCTATGGAATATTATGTCGTTGAGGATTTAAACATTCCTCAACAATTAATGCTCTCATATTCAAGTTTATGTTGACCGTCGTGTTGAATGTGTATATAGTTACTCTCTTGTTTTAAATATATGGCAAGCTATGGAAAATGTTGTGTCATTCTCTAGTTGCTTATGACATCAATCATTTTGGGCTTATGGTGGATCAATCAAGTTATATGTGACATTTTGGCTTTAATAAGGGTCAAGTCTGTGCATCATTAGCTTCAAGGTTTTTAGTAGGTCAGTATTGACATGGATATTTGCAAGTCTGTGGTAATAGTTTCCCAATCCAAGTTTTCCATACTCTACTAGTGCTTGACAAGCACGTTTTTCCATTTGTAGGTGGACGCTGTTGTTTACCTTGTTGATGCTTATGACAGAGAGAGGTTTCCCGAGTCAAAGAAGGAATTAGATGGGCTTCTCTCAGATGAGTCATTGGCAAATGTCCCATTTCTCATCCTGGGAAACAAGATTGATATACCATATGCTGCTTCAGAAGACGAGCTGCGTTATCACTTGGGCCTAACTGGTGTGACCACCGGCAAG
This sequence comes from Nicotiana knightiana, assembly GCA_005239525.1. NCBI lineage: Eukaryota > Viridiplantae > Streptophyta > Magnoliopsida > Solanales > Solanaceae > Nicotiana > Nicotiana knightiana. The sequence continues at coordinate 146,624 of ML429549.1, forward strand.
GGTAACGTCAACCTTGCCGGTACAAATGTCCGTCCGATTGAGGTATTTATGTGCAGCATTGTGCGCAAGATGGGATATGGTGAGGGCTTCAAGTGGATGTCGCAATACATCAAGTAGGAGAGTTTACAACAAAGTACTTATTGGCAAATTTCATCTTTGTGATTCCAACCCATTGGTGGGGAAGGGGGGCAAGAACAAAGAGAATTTTTCCCAATCAAGAAGGTATATCTTGGACTTCTGACAGAGGATGTATGTCGGGTTGTACTGGATAGAAAGACTAGCTTTTTAATATCTTCTTTCTAGTTATAGGTTATCTTCACTCCTTCCGTGTCTTTGTAGATCTAATCTCTCTGTATATAATGCCCTTGGCAGAAGGGAAAAAAAGGAAATACAGAACAGTGTGTTCCAAGAGTGACTGGTAGAAACTATGTATGAGGAAAGCAAAATAACTAAAGCAGGTAATCAATCCTATCAATCTAGCTATTTCAATTTTCTCATCCTGCCATTTGGCTCGTTTCTTGGGTAAAGTCAGGCGTTGTCAACACCTCTTGAGGGGTAAATATTTTACTTTTATTATTTAGGGACAGTACAGGTTCTTAATTTCCTTTAAATACCTTGCCAAATGCAAGAGATGACTAGTCCTAACTTTAACGCATGCAGGCTTGTTTATATCTAATCTAAAGCTCCTAATGCCTTGCCAGTATGAATAACTACTTTTAATGAAGGAATGTTAACTAATCCTCCATTAGAACATCAAGGAAAATATTTCTTCAGTCGGAGTATATTCTAAACTAAGAGATTTTTGAGTATTCGTCCTGCAAATCCCTTATCTTCGGCAGGGTGGATGCTATACGGGCCCATCGTTTGTTGCGCTTGTAACCTCTAGGGGAACATCACTTAGCTTTTCTGATACTTTGCGCCAGTGAAAATTTAAGACCTTCAAAGTTTAAAATTCCTATTAGTGATTTATAATGGCTATATCAGGAGCTTAAAAAACGTTAGCTGCGATTAATTTGGCTTTTATTGGTGCACACACTTTAAAATGTCATGGATTTAATTCATCTTATCTCGAATTACCCTCTGAACTTGAAGCTTATTAGCCCATATAAATGTCATGGATAATATAATTGAACTAATCCTTTAAGTTAAAAGATCCGGCTTCATCTTGTTGGGTTGCACATGGTGAGTCCACCTTATTTGTGCAAGTCCTTTGATGTTCATGCCACGCATCAAGTGACGTGGCATGAGAAAACAAATCAAAGACCATTAAAATTATACCAATGTAATTGTGCCATTGCATCCAAAATCAATATTCAAGACTATCGTTGAGGTGTTTATCTGTAACGATCCGGTCGGTCGTTTTGAGTGTTGTAGTCTCATTCCCCCTTTACTACTTATTATGTGCTCAATTGTTGTTATGTGACTTGCCGGGGTGGTTGGTTCGGTTCCAGAGATGCTTCGGAATGAATTGGGACACTTAGTCCCAAGTTGAAAGCTTAAATTGAAAGAGTTGACCGGATGTTGACTTATGTGCAAACGATTCCGGAATAGAGTTTGATGGTTCTGATAGCTCCGTAGGGTGATTTTGTGTAACACCCCGTAAATTCGGCTTAGGTATGAATGTGTTAAATGAGTAGTAAGGTTATATTTTGGACATGTGAAGTTTTATTATTATGAGTATGGGTGGAAATAGTTATTTTAGAATCAAGACGAAGAGTGAGGTATACAAGATTCGATAAAATCTACGAAGTTTACAAAAGGTCAGTCTTGCAGGAGGTTTAGTAAAAAACGTGTAAGATATTTGGGAAAATGCAAAACATGAAAGTTGTAGGCCTTTGAAATAGATTTCCAACAGTATATTATGGAACCCAAACAGATCTCTGTGCAAAAATTTATGTGTGTTTTACAGAACATTGTGCAATATGCGTGCCCCGAGTGCGACCGTGCACATGTGGCAGTGTTCCTGCCATTTTGCGCGGTCAGGTGCGCGGAGGCGCACTTGGAGAGTCATTTTTAAAGCCCTATTTCGTCCTCCACATCCCCAATAGAAAAGAAAGCTCTCAAAAACCTAACTCCTTAAGGTTCCCTCCACCACCAAGGTAAGTTATAATGGTGATTCTAAGTTAATTTTAATTTCGCAACATCTTATTAACATGGGTAAACCCTCCATATTATTAGATATTCGATTGGAACATCATTGTTGAGAGAAGGAACACTAGAACTCGAATTCAAGGGGATTGAACTTCAAAGAGGTAATGTCTTCACCCTTTAATTGATTCTAACATTGGTTTAATAATTATACACCCTGGTTCATGAGATATGAGTTGATGGGTTTGATAGAAAAGCATGAACGGTTATAGGTTTGGTGTTTTGATTGTTGATTATTGGTTAAGGGTGTTGTTTACCTTATGGGTGATAAAGAATAATGTTGATTATAACCATTTGAGACTTTAGAATTTATCTGGGAGCAATATAATGGTGTATTGGGTGTAGAGACACCATTAATAAGGACTATGAAGCTTTTATTCCCACCAAGTATTTGATAAAATGCTTATGTTACCAAAACATGAGTATCATAGCCAATATGGAATTCCTTTGACTTGTAATGCTATAAATTAAAGTTGAGAAGGGTTCACAAACGTTGTATTACGCTCAAGAGCAGGAAGTTAAGGTATGTGAGGCTAACTCTTTACATTTGGTAATGTCCATGATTCTCCCTACGTCCCATTCATTATGACTATTACTAGTTTCCTCATAAAGTAATTATGCCCAGGTCCATGAGTAGTAGTAGAACTTCCATTCTCTAGATGGCATAGTTTCATAATCATTCGATATTCTATGAGTTTCAGTTATGACAAATCAACTTATTATGAGTACATATCTCAGTCTAGTCCTATTCATTATTCCGGTATCATGTAACTCAGTATGGTTCAGTATTTCAGCATCATGTATTTCAGTATGATTCTTAGTTCCTGATTCTAAGTTCCTGAATGTTGAACACCTGTATTTGGGCCTGAGGCCGTAGTTTATGCTTTATGCATCATTGGGCCTGAGGCCGTAGTTATGTATACGAATACTTGGGCCCGAGGCCGTAGCTTGTGCGCGCATACACACACACACACCAAGTGTTCATCATTCAGAGGAGAGAGTATTCGTAACCTTACTTCCTATGTTTAGTTCAGTTATCAGTTATTAGTTTCAGTTTCAGTATTTACAGTTCTTTCCTTAAGTTGTTTTACATACCAGTGCAATTCAAATGTACTGACGTCCCTTTTTGCCTGGGGCCTGCATCTCGCGATGCAGTTAATGATTTACAGGTTGACGACTCTTCTCGCTAGGACATCTCGTATCAGCTGTTGGTGAGCCCTAGTATTTCGGGGCGTTATCCCTCCCTTTTTCAGCCATTATAGTACTTTCAGTTAATAAGGTATACCGGGGACCTTGTCTCGGTAAACAGTTAGCATCTAGTATTCTTTAGAGGCTTCGTAGATTGTAGTTCAGTCAGTCAAATGTTTGCAAGCTTTTATGTGTTAGCCTTGTCGGCTACTCGTTTATACTTGCAGACTTTTCAGTATTTTCCGCATCTATGATATTTCAGTCAGACTCTTTAGCAGATCATCATGTTGTATATTATATCTAGCTTACAGTTATACAGAATGTTGATCCAGCCATATAGTTGGTTCGCTCGGTCACATGTAGTCAGGCACCGAGTGCCGTGTTACGCCCAGGCCATGGTTCGGGGCATGACATTTTTGACTTAGAAGTGTGTTTGGATAATGATTTGAAGGTCCGTAGATGATTTTGACTTGAATTGGCAAAGTTGGAAAACTGAAAGTTTGGAGAGTTGAGAAGTTTGACCGAGAGTTGACTTTGTGCTTACCGGGATCAGATTTTAGTTCCGGAAGTTGGAATAGGTCTGTTGTGTCATTTATGACTTGTGTGCAAAATTTGAAGTCAATCAGAGTTGTTTTGGTATAATTCGGTGTTAGGTTTGGAAGTCGGATGTTCATAGTTTCAGTAGGCTTGAATTGAGTTGCGATTCGTTGAATCGATGTTGTTGGATGTGATTTGAGGCTTCGAGTAAGTTCGTATTGTATTTTTAGGATTTGTTGGTATGTTGGGATAGGGTCCCGGAGACCTCGGGTGTGTTTCAGGTGAGTTTTGAACAAGTTTTGGTATTTTAGCACTTCGATGATGTTTTGGAGTAGTTGAGGTGCGGAGGGAACAATTTAGACTGCTGAGGCAAAACTTCATGTGCGGCCGCAAACTCCCAGAGTGTGGAGACAGTGGAAAATGTGCAGACCGTAGGGGAAATCCACATGTTTGATGGTTTGACTTCGGAAGCTTATATCTTTTAATCTATAAGGAATTTGGAGATGATCCAAAAATGAAAGTTGTAGTCCTTTGAATCTGATTTCCATAAATTCAAATCGTTCTTCCATTTGGACATTTCTACAAAACGTTATGATCAATTTACTGAAGCCTGGTTGTGCAGTTGCTGCTGAAGTGCGGCCGCGCAATTTGGATCACGGCCGCGAAACATGGAAGTGCGGACCACACAAAAATAGTGCGGTCAGCACCTTGGGAGATCAGATACGGTACCATATAAACGAGGGTTTTATCTCATTTTTTTATTTTTAGACCTAGAGAGCTCGGTTTGTGAAGATTTGTCATGGTTTTTTCAAGAAATTCATCTGGGTAAGTGATTCTAACTCGGTTTTGGATACACTACACGAATCCGTTGTTATTTTCATCATTTAATTAGTAATTTGAGTTGGAAATTTGGAAAAAATTGTAGAAACTTCATAGGCTTTAAATTGAGAATTTGAAGGTCGAGTTATGATCGGATTTGAGTAATTTTGGTATGGTTAAAACTCGTGGTTGAATGAGTGTTCAGATTTTATAACTTTTGTTGGGTCTCGAGGTGTGTGCCCGGGGTTGACTTTTGAGTTGACTTTTTGGCTTTTGATTAAAAACTTAACTTTTTCATATGAAATTGATTCCTATAACTTTTGTTGATCGTATCGAGTTGTTTGTGGCTAGATTCGAAGCATTCAAAGGTCGATTCGTGAGGCAAGGCTTGTTGGAGTAGAGATTCGCATGATTTGAGGTAAGTAACACTTCTTAACTTGGCTCTGAGGGTACGAATTCCTGAATTACATGTTATGTGATTGGTGTTAAGGTGACACACATATTGGATGACGGGCGTGTGGGCGTGCACCGTAGAAATTATGTTACGGTTGATTTCGTGGTACTGTGTAGTCATCAGACCTTGTAGCCATTCATGTGATCTCTATGTGTTAGAGTAATTGAGCTACCGATTCATGTTAGAAATCATGTTAGACTATATGTTTATCCTGCTGAGACCCACTGTTGTCATTTCTTCTGTTGAATTATTTGCTAGATTGCAATTTTGTACTCAGTCACATCCATTATTTGCATATCATATCTCAGTCTCTGTTACTATTATTGTTGTGTTATATATCATTGTTTGGGCTAAATGGCATGAGATTTTGGAGCCCGAGAGACTAGAGAGATTGATGACTGAGTTGGGGCCTGAGAGTCGTGTTGTGACTGAGATATGTGGATCAGGTAGCACGTTGCAACATGATCACGCTCAACTATGTCTTCTGTAAAGACTAAACGGGCGTTCCAAATATAAATCTGGGGTATTAAGCCCAAAGTCGATCCCACAAGGAATTGAACGTATCAATTG
>ML429550.1:0-90101 GCA_005239525.1 Nicotiana knightiana
GCTGATTAACCGCCACAGATTTGATCCGTTCCGAGATTCATGCCACGATCCTCGACCAATCGCAGATATCTCGCTCTTTCCGTTACAAAGCGATGCCGATATTAATCAAAGTGTGTCTCTTTCTGGCCTTGATTGATGTCGACCTCGATCTGAAAAAAGGCTTCGATTTCGGACTCGACGTCCTAGTTCTTTGAAGTAACATTCCTATCTCTACCATTAATGTGCATCAGTGGGTGGTCGGCCACTTACGCCGTCAAACCGTCACCGTGATTTCTATAACTATAGACTCTTTTGATGAATCAAACTTTTACTTCCCTCTTTATCAATTTTTCTAAGTCTTTTAACTCTCTCAATTTCTTCTTCTTCATTGCTTCTTAAATCATCTCCGTTAGTTTCAAACCACCAAACTTAATATTTTTATTTTTCTCCTACTTGCATAATGGCAAAAACATCAAAAACCGTTCCACAAAAGGAGAAAGCCTCCTCATCTTCTTCCCGGCCGGCCAATGACAAAACGCCGGTGGAACCACATCCGAGCAAGTATGTTCCCGGTCAGTGCGTTCTGAAGTCCGATTTTAAAGTTGAGAACCCCTCATCGGTCCCTGGCCGGTGTGAGAACGTGTTGAGATACATCTGCTCGATAAATGGTGGGACACTTTGAGGCGGTAAAAAAGGATTGCAACTGGGGGGATGAAGTTGTTGTACATATCCGTGCCCCTGAAGAGAGTATTACCACCCACATGGAGGGGTTTCTAAGTGTTTACACTTACCCCTTCGACCCAGTCATCATTGATTTATGCAAGAGGTAACAGGTGACCCTCGGCCAAGTTCACCCCTCTTTCTGGCGTATCGTAATCATGCTCCGGTTCTTCTCCAGCAAAATCGAGGGGCTGCCATTCACCCTCAACCATCTCATGAGACTATATCGACCCCGACTCTTTCGAGGGTTGATGAAGCTTCAACGTCGAGCTACCAAGGCTTTGTTCTTGAGTATCGAAGAGGACAAGGACCGGGGTTGGATGAGCTGATTTGTTCGGGTGAGGACCTGTGACTTTATCCCAAAGAAAGAAATTCCATTCCCCGAGAAGTGAAACCCCGAGCATAAGTAACTTTTTACTCATCAATTTCCATGTTCCTATTTTTGTTTTATCTAACATCTTCGTTTGTCATGCAGCGGTTGCCTAGATGCCTCGAGCGGTCCCTGACCTCGAGGACTGGGTTCAGAAGTTGTCCTCGACTTCCTCTTATGCCGAGCGTTGTTGGCGTGACTTGGCAAAGGACAAGTGGGAGGCAAAGAATCACACTGCGTTTTTCTTCCTTATTTCCGAGGTGCCAATCATACTTCTTTTTCTCACCAAGTTTCCTTTTGTGCAGGCCTAAACAAGGACGCGGTTTTGAGGCCTCTGAGCGGCGAGGAAGAGACTAAGTCCCAGTTTTGAAATCGGCAAAAGATAATAAGAGGGAGGGGGTCTCGTTGTCCGAGGACCCCAAACCCAAAGCTTGAAGGACCAGACTGAAGGTCATTGCTCTCACCATGGATTCGATCCAAAGTTTGAGAGAAGAAGAAGAAGAAGAAGAAGACGGTGACGCCTCAACGTTGGTAGCTCGACCCAGGAAGACTGTCGAGGCCACCAAATCTTCAAAACCAGAGGCGGTTGCCGAGATCAAGCCTCGTGATGAAGAGGCTTAAATGAAAAGTCGGGTGAAGACACTGAATTGCCTGAGGTCGAGATTGTCCCTCGACCATCAACAAACATACCGGAGAGGGCCGGTTCTAAGACCCCGAGAGCCGATCAGAACGCTCCGAGTGACTCACTCGAGGTAGTGACAACAGGTCATTCACCTTCTTTGCCGGCTTACTCCGAGGAGGCGATAAGAGAGGCTCGGGCCATGAGGACCCCCGACGTAGGCGGAGTCCCTAGTGAAGAGGATCCCTTTCGGGATTTCTTTACCGGGTTCGATGATGCCTCTTACCTACGATGTGTCCACCTTCTTTGAAGAGGCCCAACGTCTTCTATCTCGAGTAAGTATTAATTGTTGTAATTCTCTCTTTCTTTTCCTTCCTTCAATCTAACTTATTTTCTTCTCACATAGGATTTTTCCAAGTCTCGGGCCGATCTGAGCCAATATGAGGCCGAGCTCCAGAAGAATTCGGAGGAGAGGAATGCTCTCAAGCTCCTCTATGGGAAAAATGATGAAAAGCTCAAGGACCTTCGAGCAGACTTGGCCAAGGCTCGTAAGGAGGAGGCCGAGCTGAACGAGTAGGTAACTGTCCTTTCGAAAAAATACGAACTTGATTCAAGGGTGGAGGCTAACATATTGATGTCTCAGTTGCACCAAAAAATTGAGAAGATCGAGTTGTTCCGGGGAGGAGTGGATCAAGTTAAAGCTGACTGCCATCGGTGGAAATACGCTACATCGACCTAACTGTTATCGACCGAAGTTCAACTTCTGAGTACTAGGGAGAAGAGCTCGGCTCAGGCCAAAAGGATCGAGGAGCTCGAGGCCGAACTCTCTAAGGCCCAAACTAAGGCCGAAAAGGCAAAAACTGCGACCGATAAATTGGTGGCCATGTATCTGGATGATGCCGAGGCCGCTCAAGCACAGTTAAGGGAGGCCCTTGATCGAGCTCAGTGGACTACTGACCTTGCCAAACACCAATCTCGAAGTGAGACCCTCGAGGAAATCCATGCTCGAGGTTTTGACCTCTCTAAGGAGATGGCACGGGAAAAGGTGCATGAACCTGATGCCAGGCTTCTTGCCTCCTCCGATAATGATGATGATGATGAAGGCAGCCAAGACGGGTCCGATAATGGCGAGGGGCCCAAAGACGAAGCTGCCCCGAGGGAGAAATCATCCCCGAGCATAGTTAGAACTTGTATTTTTCCTTTTTTTTTTTGTAAGACCTTTGTTGGTCTTTTGTACATATTTTTGTTCAAGTATAAATATAAAAATATTTCCCTTCAGAACTCCTTCTTAAATTTTGTCTTCAAACTTACTTTGCACCTTGTAAAATTTTAGCACACTTTTATGCCTTGAATAATATCTTTGAGACTTCAGTTTTGGGTTATTTGATCGAACTCATAATAAAACACCTTGTATAGTCGAGTTCGAGTAAAACTCAAACCCGAAGTAATAGAACCCTTAGGTTTGTATTGAGTAATAATGAATCCTCGAACTATAGTCGAGTGAATGTTTATTCGAGCTCGAAGTAGTGGAACCCTTAGGTTCGAATTGAATGGTAATGTATTCTCGAACTCTGAGTGTACTGGCCCTTAGGCTCTTTGAATCGCGTCGATATGGCCTTAAAAGAAAGTATTTTTTCCCTTTTTTTTATTTAAAGACTTTATAAAATTTTGTTATGCCTTAGCGTATATTTTTTACCCATTGGGTTTTTTGAGGGTTTAATATTGGTCGAAACCCCTTTGATTTTTGTAGCTTAGGACAAGTTTGAATTTGAATAATTCGATACCTCTTGAGGTTTTTCGAGGGCTGATATTATCGAAGCCCTTTGATTATTTTGCCAAGGGTAGCCCTTTTTTAATCGGTTTTCAAAGAATTCGAAGGCTTATTTGAATTGCAGGATTCAGACGTCTCTGAGCCGCATTAATTTGGCCGTTGCCTTTGGGTTTGCCTCTTGGGCTTATTTCCCAATAACACTTCGAACTAGTCCCCGATATTGATGGCCTTGTCCTATAAATCGAGGGATGCCTTTTTGAGGTCTTATGGTTTCGAGTTCAAATAATTCAAAAATGTTGATTTTCGATGACAGTCCCCGAGTATGGGGTTAATCGTTCGAGGTGTAGTTGTACTTTGGCCCTTGAGCCATTTTATAAAAATTATAAGTACTGAGCTTGTAAAGTAGAGAAATTTTCATTGAGGCAAATGATATCTTATAAAGAAAAGTACTTTTTTGAATAATTCATACATGCGTACATTTTTTTCCATCGGGGCCCGACTAATCTATACGGACACGGTTCATTCGGCTGTTTGGTTTATTACAAAGTTTTCCTATCGAGGCCCTTTTGACATGAACTATTTTCCTTGAAAATAAAATATCCGATGGTGATGTCCCCCAGTATTCGAGGTTGATTGTAAAGAGAATTCAGATACTCTAAGTTAGCACGGACAATGGTTGCCTCGTTAAAAACCTTACCGGAAAAACCCATTTGGGATAAAAACCGGTCGAAGGGAAAAAGAGTGCAACGCGTGCTTTCAAGTCCCAATATCTTCGTGCTTGTTAAGAACTTCGATATTTTTTCTCGAACACCTGAAAATAAGTTAGTGTAAAATGTAAATGAAAAAGGAGAAGGTCATACCTTAGAAATAATATCACTTGAGTAGTGAGTTGTTTCAATTATTTGGTAGTTGCTCGCCGTTTATCGTGCCTAGCTTGTAAGATCCCTTCCCGACGATGTCGAGGACTTGATAGGGTCCTTCCCAATTCGGGCCAAGTTTCCCTTCATTAGGGTCTCGAGTATTGATGGTGACTTTCCTTAGGAACAAGTCCCCGATTCTGAAGTGGCGAAGGTTGGTCCTTCGATTATAATACCTTTCAATCCGTTGTTTTTGCGCAACCATTCAGACGAGGGCGGCTTCTCGTTTATCATCCAATAGTTCGAGGCTATTAATCATAGCCTCGTGATTTGATTCTTCTGTTGTGTGTCGAAATCTGGTGATGGGTTTCCTGAATTCAACTGGGATCAAGGCTTCAGAGCCATATACTAAGGAGAACGGGGTTGCCCCCATGCTGGACTTTGATGTTGTTTGATATGCCCAAAGGCCTTAGGCAGAATTTCTCTTCATTTGCCCTTGGCGTCGTTCAACCTTTTCTTCAGATTCCGAATGATGGTTTTGTTCGTCGATTCGGCTTGCCCATTTTTGCTAGGATGATATGGTGTCGATAAGGCTCTATTTATTTTGTGATCTTCGAGAAACTTTGTTACCTTGCTGTCGATGAATTGCTTTCCGTTGTCACATACATTTTGGCAGGTATCCTGGATCGGCATACGATGTGATCCTAGATGAAGTCTACAACTGCTTTTTCTCTGACTTTCTCGAAGGCATGTGCTTCAACCCATTTAGAGAAATAGTCATTCATAAAGAAAATGAATTTAGCTTTACCTGGGGCTGATGGCAGAGGGCCGACGATATCCATTCCTCATTTAATGAATGGCCATGGGGATAGGACCGAATGAAGTTGTTCTTCGGGCTGGTGGATCATCAGTGCGTACCTTTGACAATTATCACATTTTTGAACAAACTCCTAAGTGTCCTTTTGCACATTATCCCAATAGTATCCTGCTCTGATGATTTTTTGAACTAGTGATTCGGCACCGGAATGGTTCCCAGAAGTACCTTGGTGAACTTCTCGTATGACATAATCGGTGTCCCCTGATCCCAAGCATACTGCTAATGGTACGTCGAACGTCTTTCTGTACAATGTTTCATCTTCAGCCAATCGAGCAACTTAGAACCCTCGATTCTTTAGGGTATGATGAGAGCTTTCTGTTTTTAAAATACTCGATATATTTATTCCTCCAGCCCCAAGTTAAGCTCGTGGAGTTTATCCCAGCGTGACTTTCCTCGATTACAGATTTTGAGAGTTGAACAACAGTCCCCGAGTCGATTTTGTTGTCCTCGACTAATGATCCCAAATTTGCAAGGGCATCAGCTTCAATGTTCTGCTCTCGGGGTACATGCTTCAAAGTCCATTCTTTAAAACGGTGTAAAGTTACCTGCAGATTGTCCAAATACCTTTGCATTCTATCCTCTAGAACCTCGAAAGTTTTGTTTACTTGGTTTACTACCAGCAGGGAGTCGCACCTGGCTTCGATGACTTCTGCTCCCAAGATTTTAGCTAGTCCGAGACCTGCAATCATGGCCTCGTACTCAGCCTCATTGTTAGTAAACTTAGAAGTTTTGATGGATTGTCTAATATTATTTCCCGTGGGCGGCTTCAAAATGATGCCTAGCCCAGACCTCTTCACATTCGAGGCGTCGTTTGTGAAAAGGGTCCACACCCCCGATGATTTACCTGATTTCAGCAAAAGTTCCTTTTCAACTTCGGGTACGAGGATTGGCGTGAAGTCGGCCACGAAGTCTGCCAAAATTTGAGACTTGATGTCCGTTCGGGGTTGATATTCGATATCGTATCCACTGAGTTCGACGGCCCATTTGGACAATCGGCCCGACAGTTCGAGCTTATGCAAAACATTACGAAGTTGGTAAATGGTTAATACACATATGCGGTGACATTGAAAATATGGCTTTAGCTTCCTAAAGGCGCTTATTAGAGCAAGTGCCAATTTTTCTAAGTGTGGATATCTAGTTTTTGCTTCACCTAGAATTCGACTTACGTAATAAACAGGGAATTGCGTGCCTTGCTCTACTCGAACTACGACACCACTTACCGCGATTTTCGAGACTGCCAAATATAAGTAGAGTTTTTCATCTACCTTTGGAGTATGGAGAAATGGTGGGCTCGAGAGGTATCGTTTCAATTCTTCTAACGACTGTTGGCATTCCGGGGTCCAGGCAAAATCGTTCTTCTTTTTTAGTACAGAGAAGAACCTGTGGCTCCGATCCGATGATCTCGAGATGAAACGGTCTAAGGCAGCTATCTGCCCCATCAGCCTTTTTACGGCTTTAACGCTGTCCACGACAGTGATGTCTTCGATATCCTTGATTTTATCGGGGTTGATCTGGATCCCTCGATTTGACACCATGAAGCCAAGGAATTTACCCGAACCGATATTTCTCGGGGTTGAGCTTCATGTTGTATTTCCTTAATATCTCGAATGTTCCCTACAAATGTATCAAATGGTCCTCTGTGCGCATGGACTTAACTAGCATGTCATCAATGTATACTTCCATCGACTTAACTATTTGTTCTTCGAACATTTTATTTACTAGGCGTTGGTAGGTAGCTCCTGCGTTTTTTTAGCCCAAAGGCATTACGTTATAACAATATGTTCCATACTTGGTGATAAATGATGTCTTTTCTTGGTCTTCCGAGTTCATTTGAATTTGATTTTACCTGGAATAGGCATAGAGAAAACTAAGGATCTCGTGGCCGGCTGTGGCGTCGATTATGCGATCGATGTTAGGAAATGGAAAAGAATCTTTGGGGCATGCCTTGTTCAAATCCTTATAATCTACACGCATTCTAATTTTGTTTCCTTTTTAGGGACTACAACTACATTGGCTAACCATTCGGGATATTTTACCTCCCGCATGGACCCTATTTTGAGAAGGTTAGTTACCTCGTCCTTGATGAATGCGTGCTTTACCTTAGACTGGGGCCTTCTCTTTTGCTTCACCGGCCTGAACTTTGGGTCCTGGCTCAATCGATGTGTTGTTATCTCTGGTGGGATCCCTTTCATGTCTAAGTGGGGCCAAGCAAAACAATCTATGTTATCGATAAGGAATTTAATAATTTTTTTCCCGAGTTCGGGGGTTAGCCCTGTCCCTAGGTATATCTTTCGCTCGGGCATGTACTCGATCAATATAACCTGTTCCAGCTCTTCGACAATTGATTTGGTGGCTTCAAATTCTTCGGGAACCACGAAGGTTCGAGGGGTCAAAAAATCTTCGTCCTCTTCTCCTTCTATTTTCTACTTCCCCGATTCAGTCGAGGCTGGTGGCTGTGGTTGATATTTGGCTTCATGTTTCCCTTTGATGTCCGATCCTTTCGATGTTGACAATGCCGATATCAGTATTACCTCATCGACCGCGAACATTTCCTTCGCAACATGCTGCTCCCCATATACTATTTTTACCCCGTCCGACGTTGGGAACTTCATTATTTGGTGGAGAATCGAAGGGACTGCCCTCATATTGTGAATCCAGGGCCTCCCGAATAGGGAGTTGTACCTCATGTCGCCCTCGATTACGTGGAACGTGGTATCTTGGATAATTCTAACCATGTTCACCGATATGATGATCTCCCATTAAGTTGCCTCGCTGGCCATATTGAAACCGTTCAAGACCCGAGCTGCGGGCACGATTTGATATTGTAGGCCGAGATGCTCCACGACCCTTCATCGGATGATATTTGCCGAGCTACCTGGATCCACTAAAAGACGCTTAACTTGAACTTTATTTAATAATATAAAAATTACCAGAGCTTCATTGTGAGGTTGAGAAATTCCTTCTGCTTCCCCGTCGTTGAATGATACAGTGTCTTCTGGCACATAATCTTGGGTCTGTTTTTTCCTAGTAATCGATACTTTAGTGCGTTTGAATACGGTCCCTTGTGGGATATCGACCCCGACGATGATCATATGGCTTATATGTCGCGACTCCTCATGTTCATTTTTTCCTGTTGGCGTCCCTTTCTCTGAAATGATTCTTGGCTCGATCACTTAGGAACTCTCAAAGGTGGCCCTCGTTGAATAGACGGGCTACCTCCTCTCTTGATTGTCTACAATCCTCAGTCATATGTCCATGCGTGCCATGATATTTGCAAATCAAATTGGGGTTTCTTTAGGAAGGATCACTCTGTATGGGCCTGGGCCATCTACTATCTTTGATTCTTCCAATCGTTGATACAATGCATGATGCGTCGATACTAAAATTATATTCCGACAATCGAGGTGCCTCTGTAGGATCGACATATTTATCAAACCCACTTTTTCTCATAAGTCCCCAAGAATTCTGTCCTCGATCACTCCTTCGATCATTCAGGGCGGAATTGCATCCCGGGCTGCTGTTCTTGCGATCTGTGATGTAAGGTTGGTATCGATCTTTGTTCGATTGTGATTCCCTGTCGACGTCCCTATGATTTTTAGCTGCTGACCTATTTGGATACACTGAACGAGAAGGAGTTCCTAATTGGTCATCCTCGATTCTGATCTTCGATTGGTACCGATTATGTACATCGGCCCAAGTCACCGCTAGATATTCGATCAAATTTTGCTTCAGTTGACGTGATGTTATCGAACTTCGTTCATTCAAAATCTGAGTGAAAGCTTGAACGGCCCAATCATCCATGACCGGTGGCAACTCCATGCGTTCCATTTGAAATCGGGGTACAAACTCCCTCAGCATTTCATTTCCTTCTGTTTTACTTTGAAAAGGTCTGATTTCCTTGTTGCAACCTTTATGGCTCCGAAATATGCCATTACGAAAGAGTCTTCTAACATGGAAAATGAATCAATGGAATTTGGCAGTAGATTATGGTACCAAATCATTGCCCCTTCGATAGTGTCTCTCCGAACTTCTTCAATAAAACAGATTTGATCTCATCATCTTCCAAATCGTTACCTTTGATGGCGTATGTATATGAGGTGACGTGCTCGTTGGGATCAGGGGTCCCATTGTACTTAGGTATATACGGCATACAAAACTTTTTTGGGAAGGGCTTCGGAGCCGCACTTGGGGGAAACAACTTCTATACAAATTTTTTCGAATCCATTCCTTTCAAAATCGGCAGTGCCCCCGGTATCTGGTCAACTCGGGAGTTGTATGTTTCCACTTTCTTATCATTAGCTTCAATTTTCTTTTCTCCCAACTCAATTATTTTGGTGAGCTCCTCTAGCATTTTCATTATTGCAGGATCGGCCTCCGATTCATTATTATTCGACCTCTCTGGTACTGGCTCGGCACGACGTATGGCTTCTGATTCAACCCCACTCGGAGTTCTATGTTGATTTTGCAGCTGTGCAATAGCGGCTTGTTGATCCTGTAGCATTTCAAATATTACCTGGAGACTAAATCCTCCATATCATATGCCTTGTGTACCTTGGCCACCAGATCAGTCTTCTCTGGATACTCTCCCTTCGGGGTCTGTGCTCAGGTCTATATTTGAAGCAACATGCGAACTGACGTTGACTGGGTTGGCAACTAGTGCTCCCCCGAGATCAGCTTGTGGCACTTCAACCCCTGGTGCAATTACATTGTCATTTTCCCCGGTAAATCCGAGGCCATTGTCAGCATGAGTGAGTGCATATTGTGAGTTTGACATGTTTTAACCTGAAAGCAAAGATACTTGACAAGAACAAGCGTAAAATAATGTGTGTTATCGGAATCAGTATTGAATAATCACTATTGTCCTTAGCCCCACGGTGGGTGACAAACTGTTTACCGAAAATTTGAATATCAATTAAATTTATATTGTTGTTTTAAGGATATGTGATTCCGTCCAATACCAATTGACAAACGAGAAAATCAATAGATGAATTAGACTGT
Source organism: Nicotiana knightiana (assembly GCA_005239525.1). Lineage (NCBI taxonomy): Eukaryota > Viridiplantae > Streptophyta > Magnoliopsida > Solanales > Solanaceae > Nicotiana > Nicotiana knightiana. The sequence goes on from ML429550.1 coordinate 10,192, forward strand.
AAAATAAATCAAACCAGTGTGTAAGCAAAAACCTCGACATCGAATTGAAGTATTCTCTAGGTGATGTAGTAAGAACGGTACAGAACAAAATAACTCAGATGAACAGCAAGTTAAATGAATAGGCAGAAAGAACGACTGTATATATTTTTCTCAGTAAGATGTCATGGTTACAAATGAATAGAGTTCCCCTTTATATAGTAGAGGAGTCCTAATTAAGGTACACTTCTAATTAAAGTAGGAAATCGTATTTATAGCTGATAACATCTACAGATTTGATCTGTTCCGAGATTCATGCCACAATCCTCGACCAGTCACGAATATCTCGCTTTTTCCGTTATAAAACTATGCCGATATTACTCAGAGTCTGTCTCTTTCTGGCCTCGATTGATGTTGACCTCGATCTGAATAAAAGCTTCGATTTTAGACTCGACGTCCTAGTTCTTCGACGTAACATTCATATCTCGACCAAATAGTGAAATTGGATAGTCGCAATTTCTACCGTATACAAAAGTTTTAATATGTTATTAAAATTTATGAATTGTTTAACAATCATAAGGGGATTGTGTGATCGGAAACTTTTCTTCTTCGTTTTTATTTAAATGATCGAAAATAAAATGCATTGTTCTCAGTTATATCAAGGTTACAAAGGACAAGTGCTATTGTCAGTTGTTTCTGACTTGTTAAGGAGACGTGCGGCACATGTTGATTTGGGGATTATTAAAGAATTTAATATAAGAAAAAAACTCACTTCTTTCACCTTCTTTTTGTAAATATAGCGGGTGTTTGGTTCATTAATTATATTGTTGTGTGGCAAATAATAATATATGTATTGTTTTATGATGCAAAAATACTACAATGATCATTGTGACATGTGATAGGACGGCAGGAATCAACTCGCTTACCGAAAATGAGAGATTTCCCGTTTGATCTTTGAGAATAGTAATTCTTAGAATAAGGTGCTTTACTTTTTTTAGTAGACCTTCCTAGTAGAATCCGAATTAATTAGTGAATTTTGATTAAAGGAAAATAAAAAAAGAAAATCATAATACTCTAGCGGTTAAATATTAAGATCTCAAATAGAGGCGTATCTAGAATTTCAAGAAAATTGGTGCATTATTACAAAGAGATGGATTCAAAATTTATATTTGACGGATATAGCTTTTAGGTTCTCACCATGAACTCATTACACTTTTAAAATTATATGTTCAAAATTATTACTCCCTATGTTTCACTTTATGTGACGAAGAATTGACATAAAGTTTAAGAATAAAGAAAAGACTTTTGAAACTTGTGGTAAAAAACAAGTCATAGATATTTATATGACCATAAAAGCTTCTCATTTACGGTAAATAGTAAGTTTAAGTTAAATTATTTTTAAATTTAGTCATTCTTTTTTAAACGAACTAAAAAGGAAATATTCTCACATAAATTTGAATGGAAGTGTCACGACCAAAAAAACTAGCCTTCGTGATGGAGTCTAACGTGGTACTAGGAAGGCCGACACTTTAACAATACTTCCAAAACTTTTAAATGAAAATACACAAGTTTAAATCACCAGAACTCTTTAAAAATCTAGGTAGAAGGTCAAAACCCAATATAGAAATTCCCAACATTGGGGCGTACATTGGGGCGTCACTGAGTACATGAGCATCTAAATATCACAAGTCGGGAAAATATTGTCTATGATAGTCCGAAACTAAATACAATAAGCGGAAACATAGGGATGGAAAAACTAGTTCTGCGAATGCCGGGAAGCTATCTTGAAACCTCCAGAGGATCAACTGCGCAGAGAATCAACACCCACCGTGTCCGGAAACACCTGGATCTGCACACAAAGTGCAGGGTAGAGTGAGTACAACCAACTTAGTAGGTAACAAGACTAAATACTGAACTGAAAGTAGTGACGAGCTTTATAGTTATAGTTCAATTACAGTAATTTCAAAATAGGAAGATAGACATGCTTTCAAGTTCGACAATTTAATTCAAATCAGCTAATCCATGTCAAGTTCAAGTGAAACAGAATATAATATCTCTCAAGAATTTCAAGACAGTGATATAAGGCAACTAAGTGCAACAGTAATGAAGTCGAATGCATCCTCTCAGAGCAACAATTACTCAGTACTCTTATTCACTCCAACCTCACAATAACTCATTCCTCACCGTCACTCATTCCTCTCAGTCGCTCAGCACTCGAAACCCAACACTCGCACCACTCAGTACGTACCTTCGCTCACTGGTGCGACAACAGTCCGATACCATAAATATCCTCACAATTAGGCCTTCGGTCTCACTCGGCCATCAACCTCTCCAGTCTCTCGGGCTCTCAGTAATCATTAAAATCATCCCAAACAGAATGATATAATGTATCAACGAGGAACAATAGAGACTGAGATATAATATGCAAGTAAAATGGAGACTGAGTACAAACAACAATTTAGAAGATAATTTAACATGTAACACGGCCTCTATGGGTCCCTACAATACCAATACATAGCCTAAACATCAGTTCTAACATAATTAACGGTCAAATTTCTACAACACATGGAGAGCATACGGATAACAATACATTATTCAACTTCACAGTTCCATAGAATCGACCAAGTCATAAATCCTACGGTGCACGCATACATGGCCATCACCTAGCATGTGGGTCACCTCCAAACCCGTCACAAGACACATAATACGGGGTTTCATACCCTGAGAACCAGATTTAGAACTATTACTTACCTCAACCCGAGCAAATCTCTACTCCAACACACCTTTGCCTCGCAAAACAACCTCTAAATGCCTCGAATCTAACCACAAACAGTTCTATACAATCAACACGAGCTAAAGGAATCAATTTAATATGAAAATACTAAACTTTAATCAAAAGTCAAAAATCGACTCAAAGCCGGCCCCCGAGCCCACGTCTCGAAATCCGACAAAAGTCACAAACCCGAAATCCTATTCAACCACGAGTCCAACGATACCAAATTTATATAAATTTGATACCAAATCGCCACCCAAATCCCCAAATCAAACTCTCCAAATCCCTAGCCTCAAACACCCAAATTCCACCTTAAATACCCACAAACTAGGTGGGAAATTCCATGATGAAACAAGATTATTGATAAAAAATGAGAACAAGAGACTTACCTCAAGAAACCCCTCAAAAATCCTCTCAATAATCGCCAATTCCCGTGCTTGAAATTTTCAAAATGAAGAAAAACACGGAACTCTCGTTTTTTAACATTCTGCCCAGCCTCACCGCTTCTACGGTCACTTAACCGCATCTCTGATGTCGCAGAAGTGACGAACCTTTCGATTTTGCGGTATTCCTTCGCTCCTGCGGCCCATGGATTCGCTCTTGCGGATTCGCTTCTGCGAGCCACCAAGCCGCTTCTCTGGACCCAGCTTTCAGCTCTGTTCCACTTCTGCACTCCCATCACCGAATCTGCAGCCACGTAGGTGCAAAGTTTTCGCACCTGCGACCACCTGCTCACTCCGCTCCAAACTCACATCTTCGCAACTCACCTCGCACCTGCGATCAAAGCTCAGCAGGTGCGATTACACCAGCAGACTCCATCTTCAACAACCTCTCGAACTCAACTTTTGATTCGTTAACCATCCGGAATCAACCCGAGGCCCCCGAGACCTCAAACAAACATACCAACAAGTCCTAAAACACGATACACTTAGTCGAGCCCTCAAATCACCTCAAACAACATCAAAAAAATAAATCGCATCTTAATTCAAGCTTGTGGAAACTAAGGAATTCCAACTTCTACAAACGACACCGAAACCTATCAAATCACGTCCGATTGACCTCAAATTTTACACACATGTCAAAAATGACACCACATACCTACTCCAACTTCCGAAACTCCAATCCGACCCTAATATCAAAAAGTCCACTCCCAGTCAATCTTTTCCAAAAATCTAATTTTCTCCATTTCAAGCCTAATTCAACTACGGACCTCCAAATCACAATCCAGACATGCACCTAAGTCCAAAATCACCCAACAGAGATAAAGGGACTATCAAAACTCCATTTTGGAGTCATTTATACATATGTCAACATCCGTTCAATCTTTTAAGCCACCTCTCTAATCCTCTGAAGCACCTCAAATAGCCCAATCTACCGAGGGTTCAACCTGCCCCTCTTTCCGGACCTCATAACACCCTTCATGGGAGAAAACTTGAGCAGAACCTTCTCCAAACCATGAAATCAACATCCCGAACCTTCCTATCAGCATAACTGTTCTGTCTAGACTGTGCCATGCAAAGCCAATCCTGAATGAATTTAACCTTGTCCAAAGCATCGTGAACCAAGTCAGTACCCAATAGCCTAGACTCACCCAGCTTAGATCAACCCACCGAAGATCGACACCGTCTCCCATACAAAGCCTCATACGGAGCCATCTGAATGCTTGACTGGTAAGCAAACTCCACGAGCGGCAGAAACTGATCCCATGAACCCCCAAAATCAATGACACAAACGCGTAACATGTCCTCCAATATCTGAATAGTGCGCTCGAATTGTATGTCTCTTTGAGGGTTAAATGTTGTGCTCAACTCAAACTGGGTGCCCATCTCTCATTGCACGACTCTCCAAAATTGTGCTTTAAATTGCGTGCCCCGATCAGACATGATGTATACATACACACCATGAAGGCGAACAATCTTGCAGATGTAAATCTCAACCAACTGCTCGAAGAATAAGTAGTCCCAACTGGAATAAAGTGCATGGACTTGGTCAGCCGATCCACAATTACCCAAATATCATAGAACTTCCTCGAAGTTCGTAGGAGCCCAACTACAAAATCCGTGATAATACGCTCTTATTTCCACTCTAGGATCTCTAGCCTCTGATGCAATCCACCCGGTCTCTGGTGCTCATATTTCACCTATTGACAGTTAAGGCGCCGGGATACAAACCCCACTATATCCTTCTTCATTCTCCCCCACCACTAATGCTACCTCAAGTCTTGGTACATTTTCGCGACACTCGGATGAATAGAATAATGCGAGCTGTGGGCCTCCTTAAGAATCAACTCACGTAGCCCATCTACATTAGGCACATGATGGTAAGCTATAATCTCATATTTTAGTCGCTTATTCACTCTAGTTTACTGTACTTTTATTGTGTTTGTGCTTTAATTACTAGTGTTTAGTACTTATTTTGTGTTTTATGCCTTGTAGGAGTGATTTTGAGTGATACAGGCGTTATGGAGCTAACTCGAGCCATTTGGAGCTTTGCATTCTGAGTAAAAGCCCAGAGGATTAAGCTGGAATCGTGTTGGGGAGTCGAGGTACTGCGTATGTATATAAAAATTGAAAGAAAAATGCCGAAAGCCAAAAAAATAGCCTATCACGACTTGTTGGAAGACGTGCAACATGAAGCCAAAAGTCTCTAAGTTAAGGAATTTAATTCTCCAAAGTGAGACATGCAAGTGACGTGTGAAACATTGAAGGAGATGCCCAATTCATCATTACACAAGACAAAGTAGTAAATGAATTGAAATTGGCCAATTCTCTGGAAATGGCCACTAAAGCGCCGCACTGTGCGACGCTCGTCGTGCCGCGGCTGCACAATTTTCTGTTGCTGATAATTTTGCATGATCCCTGATAAACTCCACTGCTGCCCCGCCTGGTGCGTCGCCCCATGCGACGCTTGTACAAAGAGTAATTGTCCTAATTCACGTAGGAAAAAAGGTGTTTTCGTCTGGGATGGACCCTACTTGGTATATATACATGAAAAAATGTTATTTTCTAGACTTTTAACACATTTTAGACCTAAGTAAGCGAAGGAGGAGGTGGAGAAGAAAAAGCTCAAGGATTTCAGCATTCAATCCTCACTCAAGAAAAAGGTTTGTATTGTGTTATGTTTTCCATTAACTTAAACATTGTTATGATGAATTACTCCATATCCATGGAGTAGTTCTCTTTACGATTTGATGATTTGGTGTGTTGATACTTGTTTGTGGATAATTAACTCTAGTTTTATGCAGTGAACCATTTTAGATGTTTCGATTGTTGCATCTTTGTTCACTTGTTCATGTAATCGAGAGAGGCATAACTTGTGATATTGTTGCATTATATTTTGTTGGTTGAAATCATTAGTTCTTCTTATTAATTGGAAGAGGCTAGTTGAATTATTGATTTAAACTTAGTTATGAGGATAATTGAGAGAGGTTCTCCTAAAGACCAATCCACTACGAATTCGTGCATATCTTCACATACTTAAAATTGAATCATCTTGAGAGGCTGGAACTTAATCGAGAGAGGAGTTTCTTCTAATCAAATAAACTAATAACTAAGTGAATTCGAGAGACTCTCTTGGACATTAGAAGTGAATTATCTAGAGCGAAATCTCAAACATTTATCTTGCACCAACCCTATCAACCCCTATTTTCTCCCATTGATATAGTTCCTTGCTCATTACTTGTGTCGATTGTCATTAGTCAATAGTTTATACTCTTAATTAATCTTAGTTTAACTCACATAAATCTCAGTTATTGATCATCTTGGATAGAAATAAAACTATAAACTATGAAAATACTGTTTAACTCCAATCCATGTAGATACGATATTTTAATTTACTATATTAGACTAGCGAGCATATTTTAGTGTATGTTTTGCGCTCGTCAAATTTTTTCCCCGTTGCCGAGGATTGACAATCAATAGTGTTTGAGATAGTTTTTAGTGTTAATTCAAGAATTAGGTTTTAGTTTTTTTTCTTTTCTTTATTAGTTAACTTATTTTCAAGATTTGTTTTGTAGTCTCTAACAAGTTGGAGAAGATACTGTAGATATTGAACTCTATATTCTGTGAAGATGGAGTACAACCAACCTAGAAAAATGGTTGAAGGATTTGGCAGTTGAATATTATGAGTGGTCTGCTGTGTGTTTTAAATACAGTGGAAATCATCTATGGGTTGACTGTCAAGCAGGTATGTATTCTTCCTATGGTTCGTATGTTGAATAGTCTCACTCTATTTCTAGTTCGTACAGGTCTGAGGATTCATATGGGCAGAATCTTGACTCGGGTTAGGACGAATACCCTTATTATAACTGGAATGGAAGGGAAGTGAGACAACCACCTCAAAGGGAGAATGGTAGTCTAGAAGAGCTTGTGTATAAATTCATAGATAAGGTGGAAGATAGATTTTCACAAAATGATGAACCCATTAATAACCTAACAATGAAAGTAAATCAAATAATAAGTGCACTTTTAGAAAGCTCATCGCATTGTGATGGTGAAATTATGGAGGAGATACCTTGCGAGAATGAGCCTACTCAAGAGGATGAGCGTCTACAGAGGGAGATCTCCTCCGGTACAAGAAGATTCTGGTTCAAATGAGATGATTGATAATAAGGTTGTGGTTGAGTGTGAAGCAAAGAAAGAAGAGTTGAAACCTTCATCCACCTATCCACATCTGCAACACGTAGTAGAAGAGAATGAGAAACAAATGGTCTTGGACATACTGGAGGAATATTCACATGACCTTTTGTGTTTGTTTTCTTATTCTAACCTTGATCTTGTGGATTTTATTTTTGGGTATTTACAAGAATATGTATGGATTGATCCTGTGAAAGAATGCAAGAACATGTTGAGGATGATCCTACAAGAGAAATTCACCGCTCAAGATGAGGACAATAAAGAAGGAAAAGGGCGGGTCTCGCAGGTATTCTCAAAAGACTTAATTTTAATGAGCTCCATAGAGAATCCCAAGGAGCGAAAATGAGGAATGAAATCAGAATTAGGGGTGGAGTTCATAAGTTCTTGAAAAAGAAGAAAATTCAGGGAAGTCTCCTTTACCTTATGATTTTTAATTGTTTGTCATGGAGACATGCCACAACTTAAAGTGTGAGGTGGGGGGTATTTTTATGTATGTGCATTATTTTTCTTGTTGTGTTAGTTGTACTAGTTACAGATAGAAAAAAATTGAAAAAAAAACATAAATTTTTGAATTTTCCCGACGATGGATATCATTCGACAGGTTTCATGAGGGATTAAAGTCGAAATAAAAAGACAAAAAGATTTTTTTTAGGTAGTGTAACAATCCCACCTTGGTTTTTCTTCGTGCCGCGGTTCTTTTCCAAGGGTTTTGTTTGAACTATGTAGTTAGTTTTTATTTTTTTTAGTAGTAGGAAACCTTTTGCTATGATTTGAATTAAAATCAATATCTCTTGACTTTATTATGCCTTGAGAATATTGGGTTCTTTAGTTGTGACGCTTAGGCTCAGTTTTTTACTCTTGTATAAGTACCTTAAATTGTATGATCTGAACTTTGCTTAACTGCTTTGAGTAGAGTGTCTTGATAGTCCAATCATAAGTGAGTTATATGCCATGTGTTTGTGAGGTTCTTGTATTATTTTGTGCATTGCATTTGATATTATTTTGTGCATTGCATTTGATATTAAATTTTTGAATTTTCCCGACGATGGATATCATTCGACAGGTTTCTTGAGGGATTAAAGTCGAAATAAAAAGACAAAAAGATTTTTTTTAGGTAGTGTAACAATCCCACCTTGGTTTTTCTTTGTGCCGCGGTTCTTTTCCAAGGGTTTTGTTTGAACTATGTAGTTAGTTTTTATTTTTTTTAGTAGTAGGAAACCTTTTGCTATGATTTGAATTAAAATCAATATCTCTTGACTTTATTATGCCTTGAGAATATTGGGTTCTTTAGTTGTGACGCTTAGGCTCAGTTTTTTACTCTTGTATAAGTACCTTAAATTGTATGATCTGAACTTTGCTTAACTGCTTTGAGTAGAGTGTCTTGATAGTCCAATCATAAGTGAGTTATATGCCATGTGTTTGTGAGGTTCTTGTATTATTTTGTGCATTGCATTTGATATTATTTTGTGCATTGCATTTGATATTAAATTTTTGAATTTTCCCGACGATGGATATCATTCGACAGGTTTCTTGAGGGATTAAAGTCGAAATAAAAAGACAAAAAGATTTTTTTTAGGTAGTGTAACAATCCCACCTTGGTTTTTCTTTGTGCCGCGGTTCTTTTCCAAGGGTTTTGTTTGAACTATGTAGTTAGTTTTTATTTTTTTTAGTAGTAGGAAACCTTTTGCTATGATTTGAATTAAAATCAATATCTCTTGACTTTATTATGCCTTGAGAATATTGGGTTCTTTAGTTGTGACGCTTAGGCTCAGTTTTTTACTCTTGTATAAGTACCTTAAATTGTATGATCTGAACTTTGCTTAACTGCTTTGAGTAGAGTGTCTTGATAGTCCAATCATAAGTGAGTTATATGCCATGTGTGTGTGAGGTTCTTGTATTATTTTGTGCATTGCATTTGATATCTAGAACTTGCCCGCGTGTTTGCAAAGTGAAATAGTAATTTTATTCAGTCTTCGAAGTGATATAGACATTTCTTTGTTGAGCTAGTTATATGTTCTATCCACCTAATTATTATGTATCTTCGTTAATTCCTTTGAGCCTGTAAGCTTGTTTCTTTGGCCCCCATATTACAAGGCTTACCTATTTGTTTGAATTGACCATCTATTTGAACCTTGTACCTCTCCGGAGCACTTGAATTTGTTATGAACTTTGTGAAAGTTGAAGTGTGGGGTGGTTGGTTTGGCTTTTGAGTGGAACTAATGAAAATAGGAGAAAGGTGCACTGTATTGAGAATATAAGAGCTGTTTGAATTGGAAGAAAAAGAAAGAAAAAATAGTTGTATTGTTGTGACAAATATTCCTTGACAGTGGCAACTCTTGATGTAATTGTGCTTAAAGAAGTAGGGAGTTAATGCATATTGATGTGAAGGTGGAGTTATGGTTTGACATAAATGTGGGGTTTTGAAAGGTAAAGTGTATGTATTAAATTTCTTAGGGAGGTGTAATCGCTCTTATATATAAATGTATCCTATCCGTCCCGCAACCTACATTACAATCGTTTAAAGTCCTACTTGATCCTTAACTGAATGAACTCAATTAGTAGAGTAGTTCACAATGGGCAAGCCCATGGTGCATCTTTTGTGTCATATGAATGTTGTTTCTGAGAGTGAGTGAATTCTTTCTATCTTGAGTCCCTAATTGTTCTTAATTTCTATTGTGTGTGGAACTACTCTCTATTATTTTGTGAGGGCACTTAATTCATTAAGGAAAGGCAATGTTGTTGACCTATATGTTAGACTAAGTGGACGGGTTGTGAATAATGCATGGTACTTTTGAGTCAAATCTTGAGGTGAAGATATTACACTATTGTGCTTAATCAATTTTAAGTATTCTTGGTGTAATGAATTAGGGGAGTCGTTTAAAAGGTCGTGTCTTTATAAAGTATAGTTTGATTTCTCGAGGACGAGCAAACGTTTAAGTGTGGGGTGCTGATGGTAGGCTATAATCTTGCGTTTTAGTCGCTTATTACACTCTAATTTACTGCACTTTGATTGTGTTTGTGCTTTAATCACTAGTGTTTTGTACTTATTTTGTGTTTTATGCCTTGTAGGAGTGATTCCAAGTGATGTAGATGTTATGGAGCTACCTCCAGCCATTTGGAGCTTTGAAATCTGAGTAAAATTCCAAAGGATTAAGCCGGGATCGTGTTCGAGGGTCGAGTACCGCGTATGTATATAAAAAATGAAAGAAAATGCCCAAAGCCAAAAAATGGCCTACCACAGCTTGTTGGAAGACGTGAAACATGAAGCCAAAGTTCTCTAAGTTAAGGAATTTAATCCTCCAAAGTAAGACATGCAAGTGACATGTGAAATATTGAAGTAGCTGCACAATTTTTTGCTGCTGTCAATTTTACACGATCCTTGATAAAATCCACTGCTGCCCCGCGTGGCGCGTCGCCCCATGCGGCATGCCTGTACTAATTTTACAAAGTAATTGTCCTATTTCGAAGGTTTTTTCGTCTGGTCTCGGCCATACTTGGTATGTATACGTGGAAAAATATTATTTTCTAGACTTTTGACACATCTTAGACCTAAGTAAGCCAAGGAGGAGGTGATGAAGCAAATCTCAAGGATTTCATCATTCAATCCTCACTCAAGAAAAGGTTTGGATTGTTTTATGTTTTCTTTTAACTTAAATAGTGTTATGATGAATTACTTCATATCCATGAAGTAGTTCTCTTTAGGTATTGATGGATTTGGTGTATTGGTACTTGTTTGTGGATATTTAACTCTAGTCTTATGTAGTGAATCATTTTGGACGTTTTAACTGTAGCATTTATTCAGTTGTTAATGTAATCGAGAGAGGCATAACTTATGATATTGTTGCATTATAGTTTGTTGGTTGAATTAATTCTTCTTAGTAATCGGAAGAGTCTAGTTGAATTATTGATTAAACTTAGATAGGAGGATAATCAAGAGAGGTTCTCCTAACGACCAATCCACTACGAATTCGTGCATACGTACTTAAAATTGGTTCATCTTGAGAGGCTGAGACTTAATCGAAAGAGGAGTTTCTTCTAATCAATTGAGCTAATAACCAAGTGAATTCGAGAGACACACTTGAACGTTAGAAGTGATTTATATAGAGTTAAATCCCAAACATTTATATTGCACCTATTCTATCAACCCTTATTTTCTCTCACTGATATCTTTCCATACTAATTACTTGTGTCGATCGTCATTAATCAATAGCTTAGGCTCTTAGTTAATCTTAGTTTAACTCACATAAATCTCAATTGTTGACCATCTTGGATAGCAATCAAACTATAAACTACGGAAATACTGTTTAACTCCCATCCCTGTGGATAGGATATTTTAATTTACTATATTCGACTAGCGTGCATATTTTAGTGTGTGTTTTGCGCTTGTCAGCACACAAATCCGACCATGCATCCTCAACAACCCTCATCCCCAATAGTAATATCTCTGGAATCACCATACGAAATCGTGTCCTTAAGGACAAGGAAATGAGGATCATCATACTGTCGCTCTCCAATGCGATTATATAAGGAAGTCAGAGAAACCACGCAAGCTTGAACCTGACATGGATCCGAAACATCTAACCCTCACAAACAGGTTGGCCAAGTCCTGAACATCAACTTCAAGAGGTCTCTCACCAAAGGGAATGAATTCAAGGCTACCCATACTCACTGCCTTCCTACTCAAGGCATCGACCACCACATTGGCCTTCCCGTATGATACAGAATGGTGATATTATTCCTTTAGTAGCTCCAACCATCTCCGCTGCCTCAAATTAGATCCAAATTTTCAATGCATGAACGATGGAAACCAACTCCAAATTGAGAACCGGGTAGTTATTCTCATGGGGGTTCAACTGGCGCGAAGCATAAGCATAAGCAATAACTCTACCCTCCTGCATCAAGACACACCAAATACCAATCTGAGAAGCATCACAATACATTGTATAAGAGCCTGAAGCTGATGGCAAAATTAGAACTGGAGCAATGGTCAAGGAAGTCTTGAGCTTCTGAAAGCTCTCCTCACACTCATCGACCATCTGAAAGGAGCACCCTTCTGTGTCAATTTAGTCAAAGGCGATGCAATAGCCGAGAAGCCATCCACAAAGCAACGATAATAACCATCCAAGTCAAGAAAGCTCCGAATCTCAATAGCTGAGGACAATCAGGGCCAACTCTGAATCGCCTTTATCTTCTTTAGATCCACCTGAATCCTCTCACTGGACACCACGTGCCCTAAAAACGCCAGGAAACTGATCCAAAACACACACTTGGAGAACTTGGCATAAAGCTTATCCTCCTTCCACCGCTGCAACTCAATCCTTAAATGATGGTCATGCTTCTCCTGGCTACACGAATAAACCAGGATATCATCAATGAATACTATGACAAACGGGTCGAGATAAGGCTGAAACACACTGTTCATAAGATGCATGAATGTTGTTGGGGTGTTCGTCAGCCCAAAATACATCACAAGGAACTCATAATGAGCGTAACAGGTGCTGAATGTCGTCTTTCGAGTATCCGAGTCCCGAATTTTCAACTGGTGATACCAAGACCTCAATCCAATCTTAGAGAACACCCTCGCTCCCTGAAATTGGTCAAATAGATCATCAGTGCGCGGCTAAGAATACTTGTTCTTGATTAACTTTTTCAGCTGCCTATAATTGATGCACATACACATGGTACCATCCTTCTTCTTCACACATAAAACTGGTGCACCCCAAGGAGACACACTAGGCCTAATAAACCCCTTATCAAGAAGCTCATGAAGCAACTCCTTCAGTTCATTCAACTCAGTTGGTGCCATACGATACGGTAGAATGGAAATGGGTTGTGTGCTCGGCACCAAGTTAATACCAAAGTCAATATCCCTGTCGAGCAACATGCCCAACAGGTCTGCATGAAAAAAATTTAGAAAATCTAGCACCACAGGAACAAAATCAATAGTAGGGGTATCAGCACCAATATTCCTCACAAAGGCCAAATAAGATAAAAAAAAATCTTCCCAATCATCCGCTAGTCCTTCGAAAATGAAATCACTCTGCTGGGAACATAGTCGAGAACAAGCAATCGATCCTTGGCGACGCCGACAATGCCAACGACACGGTCTTAGCGTCACAATACAGAATAGCATGACATGGAGACAACCAATCCATACCCAAGATGACATCGAATCAACCATACTAAGCAATAAGAGATCAAATCTAGTCTTCAATACCCCTATAGTCACTACACACAACCGATATACACGGTCCACAACAATAGTATCACCCACATACGTAGATACATGAATATATGAAACTAAGGACTCATACGGCAGATCCATAAAATGAGGAAAATATGATGATACATACGAATAAGTGGAACCTGGGTCAAATAATACAGAGGCATCCTCGTTGCATACTGAGACAATACCTGTGATCACTACATCTGAAGCAACAACATGTGGTCTAGTAGGAATATCATAGAATCGGGCCTGACTGCCACATGATCGGCCTCCCCATCTTGGGCGACCTCTAGCTGCGTGGGCCCAACCCGAGCTGGTTGGGCGGGTGATAAAGAAATTGGTGCAGAAGTTGCAGCCTGACTCCTCTGCTGCAATAGACCTCCCAAGAGACAAGGACACTGCCTCTATATATTCCCAAACTCCCGGCCCTCAAATAAACTCCCCTGCGCTGGTGGTGGGGACTAAAGGTATCCCAGAGCATCGGGATTTCTCCTCGAAGGTTCCAGCATAGATGAACCCTCAACCGATGGAGCACAAGACAAACTCTAAGCTGTAAGGGCACTGAGAGATGCTTTACCCTGATGAGCACTGTATGAACCATGGTTGAATGATGCACCATGGTGATTTGGACGAGCTATCTGGGTGTGCCTGTAAGGACGACCCCTGCTGTGGTAGAACTGACCCCAGAAGGAACACCTCTTAAACCACCCCATCCACGAAGCCTCCTGGCCTCCATTTCTCCACGCTCCTGGCTACGGACCATCTCTATATGCCGAGCAATGTCAACCACTTCGTCGAAAGTAGCACTAGAGACCCTCTCCAAATTCATAAGCAACCGCAACTGATATGTGAGGCCATAAATGAACCTCTTAATCCTCTCCCTATCAAAGGGAACCAACCAAACTGCGTGACGAGCCAACTCGGAAAACCTCATCTCGTACTGGGTCACATTCATTCCCTTCTGACGTAGGTACTCAAACTGCCTGCACAGCTCCTCCTTATAAGACTCCGATACGAACTTCTCCAAGAAGAGAACGAAGAACTCTTGCCATGTAAGTGGTGTTGCACTGACTGGCCTACTCCTCTCATAAGCCTCCTGCCATTTGAAGGTAGCCCTAGTAAATTGAAAAGTAGTGAACGAGACCCCATTGGTCTCTAGAATACATGTCGTAGGTAGAATCCGCTAGCACTTATCCAAGAAGCCCTGAGCATCCTCTGACTCATCTCCGCTAAATGATAGAGGCTGAAGCCTCCCAAATCTCTATAACCTCCTCTTCTCATCATCAGTCCCAACAGGGACGACCAGGGCATGAGCAGCTGCAACCGGCTGGGCTGATAGAACCCTCGGTGTCTGAAATCCCTGCATCACCTTCTCTTGAGTACGGGTGGCGGGAGTCTGAGTACCTCCTATGGCCTGAGAAGTGGCTGCTCCGGCCGAAACTGAGACCGCCTGAGCAAGGTTGGTGCACACCGCCAGAATCTGAGCCAAAGCCTCCTGAAGACCCGAATCAAAATGGGAACAGCTGGTGTCTGGGTTAGTCCCACCGGCTCATCCACAACTGGAACCTGCTCCTGATATGGGGCAACTGACGGATCTGTAGATGCTGCCCTAGCTGATGTACGAGCTGCACCTCTACCCCTAGAGAGACCTTAGCCTCTTCCGACCCTCGTTGGTGGTACTGGTGGCTGTCCATCCTGCCCAGTAGCACGTGTCCTCACCATATGTGAGAGAATAGAATAACAGAATTTTAGTTAACAGAATCAACAAATACGCACAACAAAAGTACACGAATGTGAAGTTTCCTAAGGGTCTGGAAGCCTCTCGAAGATAAGTACATATGTCTTCGTATCGATCCTCAAGTCTCTACTAAACCTGCTCATGACTCTTGAGACCTACTTAACCTAGGCCCTGATACCAACTTATCACGACCCAAAAACTAGCATGTCGTTATGGCGCCTAACGTGGTACTAGGTAATCCGACACTTTAACAGTACTTTCAACACTTTTAATGAAAATAAAATAACACAAGTTTAAATCACTAGAACACACGAAAAAAAAATAGATAGAACGCCAAAACCCCATACATAAATCCCCAACATTGGGGTGTCACTGAGTAGATGAGCATCTAAATATCACAAGTTTGGAAAATACTGCCAATGATAGTCCGAAACTAAGTACCATAAGCGGAAAGATATGGAAGGAGAAACAAAGTCTGCGAACGCCGGACAACTACCTTGAGATCTCTAGAGGATCAACTGCGTAGAGAATCAACACCCACCGTGTCTAGAAACGCCTGGATCTGCACACAAAGTTCAGGGTGTAGCGTGAGTACAACCAACTCACTAAGTAACAAGATTAAATAAAGAACTAAAAGTAGTGACGAGCTTTACAGTTATAATTCAATTAACAGTAATTACAACATAGGAAGGTAGGAATGCTTTCAAGTTCGACAATTTAATTCAAATCCGCTAATTTATGTCAAGTTGAAGTGAAACAGAATATAATATCTCTCAGGAATTTCAAGACAGTGATATAAGACAGCTAAGTGCAACAATAATGAATTCAAATGCATCCTCTTAGAGAAACAGTTACTCAATCCTCCCATTCACTCCAACCTCATAATCACTCATTCTTAACTGTCACTCATTCCTCTAGGTCACTCAGTACTCGACACTCGCACTCAATAGGTACCTGCGCTCACTCGGGTGTGTACATACTCCGGAGGGGCTCCTTCATCCCAAGCGTTATATCAAGCCAATCATGGCATAAACCAATGAAACACGTTACGGCGTCCGATTCGATCCCATAAATATCCTCATAATCAGGCCCTCAGCATCACTCATTCATCAACCTCTCCAGTCTCTCGGCTCTCAGTAATCATGAAAATCTGCTCAAACAGAATAATATAATATATCAACAAGGAACAGTAAGATTGAGATATGATATGCAAGTAAAACAGAGACTGAGTACAAACAACAATTTAGCAGATAATTTAACATGTGACACAACCTCTCTGGGTCCCTACAGTACCAACACATAGCCTAAACATGATTCATAACATGATTTATCATAAAATTTCTATAACACATGGAGAGCATATCGGTAACAACAGATTATTCAACTTCACAGTTCCATGGAATCAACCAAGTCACAATTCCTACGATGCACGCTCGTCACAAAAAGCATGTGCGTCACCTACAAACCAGTCACAAGACACATAATATGGGGTTTCATACCTTCAGAACTAGGTTTAGAAGTGTTACTTACATTAACCCGAGCAAATAACTACTCCAACTCACCTTTGCCTCACGAAATAGCCTCTGAATGCCTCAAATCTAGCCACAAACAATTCAATCCCTAAGTCAAACTCTCCAAATCCCTAGCCTAAGACTCCCAAATTCCACATTAGACACCCATAAACTAGGAGGGAAATTCCATGGGGAAACAAGATTATTGATAAAAATTGATCACAAGAGACTTACCTCAAGAAATCCCTCGAAAATACTCTCAAAAATCTCCAATTCTCTGCTTGAAATGTTCAAAATGAAGAAAAACACGAACATTATGCCCAGCCTTTCTGCTTCTACGGACTCTTAACCACATCTGCAGCGTCGCAGATGAGACAAACCTTCCGCTTCTGCGGTTTTCCTCAGCTCTTGCGGACCTTGGATCCGCTCTTGCGCACTTGCTTCTGTGAGTCACCAAGCCACTTTTGCGGTCCTAGTTCCTATCTCTATTCCGCTTATGCGTTCCCACCACCGCATCTGCGGCCATGCAGGTGCAGAAAATCCTTCGAACCTATGACCACCTGCTCACTCCCCTCCAAACTCGCATCTGTGCAACTCACCCCGCACCTGCGAGCTCGCCCCTGCAATCAAAGCTCCGCAGGTGTGATCACACCAGCTGACTCCAGCTTTAGCAACCTCTCAAACTCAACTTTTGATCCATTAACCATTCAAAATCAACCCGAAGCCCCTGGGACCTCAACCAAACATACCAACAAGTCCTAAAACATGACATAAACTTAGTTGAGCCCTCAAATCACCTCAAACAACATCAAAAACATGAATCACACCCCAATTCAAGCCTATTGAACTTAAGGAATTCCATCTTCTACAAACGACGCTGAAACCTTTCAAATCACGTCTGATTGACCTCAAATTTTGCACACATGGTACAAATGACACTACAGACCTTCCCCAACTCGCAGAACTCCAATTCGACACTAAGATCAAAAAGTCCAATCCCTATCAAACTTTTCCAAAAATTCAACTTTCGCCATTTCAAGCCTAATTCAACTATGGACCTCCAAATCACAATCCAGACATGCTCCTAAGTCCAAAATCACCTAACGGAGCTAATGGGACCATCAAAACTCCATTCCGGAGTCATTTATACATAAGTCAATATTCGGTCAACCCTTTCAACTTAAGCTTTCAGCCTTAAGACCAAGTATCTTACTTCATTCCGAAACCCCTCCGGACCCAAACTAACTAACCCGGCAAGTCACATAATATCTATAAAGAAGAAAATAAGCGATAAATGGGGGAACGAGGCTACAACTCATGAAATGACTGGTCGGGTCATTACATGAAGGAGTTTTTTTGCAATATTAATAATTTTTTACATATATGTACTGTACACTGCATTGAAATATCACGACCTAAATTTTCACCAAGGTACTTATGGCACCTAACACCAAATCGCGATGCGAACCAATAATCATAACCAACAACTTCAGATATAATAGAGAACCAGGGAAAATTCTAGAATGTGGCATCCAATAAAGGCCTGAGGTACCAGGCCAATCGCTGTCACGAATTCCAACCGTGGTAGAGTATTATCTCAGGCCTACAAAAGGCTCCATAAACATGAATTTCTCATTCTCTTTCCCAAAAGTCTAATAAAATTAAATCACTCGTGCTAGGTTCGCATATCATTCTAGAATGCTCTATTTTTTATTATTTATTTAAGTGTAAAAGCTCTGGTAATTGTGCTTTGTCTAAAAACTCCCAGCCTGATGATTTTGAAGTGTCATTTGAACAAGTCAAACAATTCCTTGCTGATTCTCTGTCTAATTTTTCGCCAAATCAACTAGGACCTAGTGACATCAATTTTGAAATCCGTATTCTTGCCTATATTGGTGCCACCACCATTCTCCTCAGAACAGGTTCCTACACCACTTTATCTTAAATAGACACCTTTTTGGTCTACTATCTTCTCACCAAGCACAAGGTGAAACTGTCCTCCTGGGTAATCAATTTTATGATTGAATATGCTGAAGATCCATCGAGTCTCCCTTACGGGATGGTCATCACTCACCTCTTCGAGGCCTTCAATAGCCCCCTCCCAAAGTATCCCTATGTGTCTATTTTCAAGTGTTATAACAATAGAGCGTTTGCTAGCATGTGTTATGTTGTTGAGGATGGTACTTGAATAAAAAAGCATGAAATTGAAGCCCAAGTGATCCCTCCAGTTCCAAGGTAAAGGTTGGTACTTCTCAGGATGCTGTCAACAATCCAGAATTGCTTACAAAGATAACTGCAATTGATTACCATCAAATATGCACTTTTGACCACTCAGTCCTCAGTTGGCGATATCTAGGAAATTGCCAAGGAAACAGGATCTGACGTGTCCAAACTGATAGTCATGGTTCTGAAAACAACAGAAAAGGGAGTGAAAGATTTCAACGAAATTCATGATCACAATGAACTCAAGCTTTGATCGCCCCAAAAAAGCTATCTGCAACACTCTTACCCGCTTTCTTCGTCGATGATCTGTGTTTGACTGAACAAGAGTCACAAGAGTCAACTATTGGGAAAACAATGAGGGGGAGTTGACTCAAAATATGACCGAACATGAGTCAACTACTGGGCAACAGAATGAGTGGGAGTCGACTCAAAGTACCTGACAGCAATTTGAGAGGGATCCGATTAAAGTGTGATGATCTGATAGGTCATCTAGAGTCTTAAGCCTTAATTCTATGTTTCGAAACCTGAAATAGCTCCTCTTCGCCTTCCCTGATTTGCGTACGCGGTCTATGTTTTGTTTCCATAAGGCTTTTATGTGAAAAACTTATCAAAATGTGACTTCATTCCTTAAAAATCCATTTGAGTTGACTTTGGTTAACATTTTGAGTAAACGGACCCGGATCTGTGCTTTGATTATCACGGTGGGTCCGTATCGTGATTTGGGACTTGGGAGTATGCCCTAAATAAAATTCGGAGTTCCCTGGCTCGAGTTATCACGATTTGTCAAAAATTTGAAGTTTAAAGGTTTAAAGAACTTAACAATTTGACCAAAGTTTGACTTCATTGCTACCGGGTCCTGATTTTTGTTCTAGAGCTTGGTATAGGTTTGTTACCAAATTTAAGACTTTTGTGCAAAATTTGGTGCAATAGGAGTTAAGTTGACATGATTTGGACGTCCGATTGTTAAAATAGAAATTATAAAGTTTTATTTGAGTTGGTGTCTGATTCGTAACTCTAGGTGATGTTTTGGTGATTTGATCGCGTGAGCGAGTTCCTATGAGGTTTTAGGACTTGTGTGCATGTTTGTTTTGGAGCCCCGAGGGCTCGGTGAGTTTCGGATAGGCTACAAAGTGAATTTGGACTTAGAATTATAGCTGTGCAAGTGTGTGTTCTAGTGTTATCTGCAGCTCTCGCATTTGGGAAGAAGACTTCACATTTGCGAGCAGGGACTGGGAGGTTGGTTTTCGCATTTGCAAGATCTGGGGTCGATTTGTGATCTCCTTAGGTTTGCATTTGCGAAGGCATAAAAAATGTGAATACTTCGCATTTGCCAAGGATTTTTCGCATTTGTAGGGTTCGCATTCGCGACATCTGCGCCTGGACTAAAGATGGGAAAACGGGATTTTAGCTCATTCTTTTAAATTCTCAACCCTAGTGACCTTAAAGGCGATTTTTCCAAGAACTCTTCTTCTCCAATTCATTGGTAAGGGAATCTAACGTACTTTCTCGCAATTACTCGTTACATTTCATAAGATTTCAACCTAAAATCTAGGATTTTCATGGTAGAAATTGGGAATTTGGGTAGAAATAGAAATTTTTGTAAAATTGGAATTTACACCTCAAATTAAGGCCGGATTTTGAAACAAATTACATAACCGGGATCGGGGATGAATTGGTAATCGGGTTTTGGTCTGAATTTCGAGTTTGGACCAAGCGGACGTGGGAGTTGAATTTTGTTGACTTATTTAATAATGACCTAAGTTGAACCTCTTTTATTTGTGGGTAGCTCCTAAGCCTTATTTTGAACCGTTTGGTTGATAAATTGCTATATTTGATTGGTTCGGAGGCTTGTTCTAATGGCAAAGCCGTGGTTGAGCTTTGAGTCAATTTTGGAGCAAGGTAAATGTCATGGTTAACCTTGAATTGAGGGATTAGGACTTGTTTACCTATTTTCTACATGTTTTAATGTTGGGTACAACGTATATATGAGGTCTTATGTGTTATTGTTGGGTTAAAGCATGCGGGTGGGACTTGTTACTTGTAATTTATTTCCTTATTTCATTATGATATCCTTGCTTAGCCTAGTTTATTACTTAATTGGTTGTTCTTTCCGCTTTTATGGACTATTTGTGATAATTGAGTATTTTTGGAAGTTGAGGTTGGTATTGTGGAACCGTTGTTGACGTAAGGTTTGTTCCTGCTTATTCTATCTCCCAATTGTCATATATTCATTGCTACATGGTAAGGGAGATTTTTAAAGCACTAAGGATGATGTTGTGCCGATTGTTGTTGCATTTATTGATTAATACGTAGTGAGGAAGAGAGTTAAAGCGCGAAAGGTGATTTCGTGCCGTATTTATTGTTTCATGATGAAATTGAGAGTAAAAGTGCGAAGGGTGATGTTGTGTCGTATTTATAATTTTATGGGGAGATTGAGAGTAAAAACACGAAGGGTGATGTCGTGTCATTATTATTGTTTCATGGTGAGATTGAGAGTAAAAGCACGATGGGTGATGTCGTGCATTCTCCATTCATTATGTTTACCCGTTTTCATTGGTTGAAGATTTTTTGACTGTTTCATGTTGTCATTTCTCGTTGTAATTACCGTATCTTGTTCCCCATTTCGCATGTCCCCTCCCACTAGTACGTGTTGAATCTCTATTTGTTGTTATGCTGTATATATATTCTCATTTGTATAGGTTCAATTACGTGGGTGTCCTACTATAGCCTCATCACTACCTCGTCGAGGTTAGGCTAGACTCTTACTGAGTACATTGTGTCGGTTGTACTCATGCTACAGTCTGCACTTCTTGTACAGATTTTGGTACTGGTCCCAGTTATCCGTGAGGGGCATCAGCTCGAATTAGCTTGTTTGGAGACACGAGGTAGATCTGCTGGCGTCCCAGACGGTGAAGTCCCCTCCTATTTCCTTATTTACTGTTCACCTCATTCGTTGTATTTATTTCAGACCTTATTTGTAGAAACTCTAGAAGCTCATGTACTTGTGACTCCAGATCCAGGTTGTACTAGATATTGAATTATCATGCTATATTGTAATTTATTTTTGCTTCATTTCTGTTTAATTGGTTAAATTATTCGAAGTGTTTAAAATTTCAAATGAATTACTCTAACTGTGGCTTGCCTAGCAAGTGAAATGTTAGGCACCATCACGGTCCCGAAGGTGGGAATTCTTGGTCGTTATAAGTTGGTATCAGAGCACTAGGTTGCCTAGGTCTCATGAGTCACGAGCAATCTTAGTAGAGTCTGGAGGATCAGTATGGAGACGTCTGTACTTATCTTCTAAGAGCTACGGAGTTTATGAACAAATTTCACTTCTATTCTTCTCTATCTCACGATTTCATTCTCTCATTGATAATTGAACTCTTCTTTTCATGTTCTCTCACAGATGGAGAGAATATGTACTGCATCTTCAGCTGGACAGCAGCCGGAGCCCCTAGTGGCAGCTCCTACGAGGGGCAGAGGTCGAGGTCGCGCCAGAGGCAGAGGCAAAGCTCATCCTAGAGCTCGAGCAGCAGCACCAGTAGTGGATCCTCAGGTGGATTTTGGTGAGGAGGTTACAACTCAGACTGTACCTGTTAGACCAGCTCAGGTCCCGGAGGGGTTCATCGCCACCCCAATGCTTCAGGATGCTCTAGTCCGTTTGGTAGGCCTTATGGAGAGTGTGGCCCAGGCCGGTACATTTGTTGTTGCATCAACCGTCTCTTAGGCTGGGAGAGGAGCACAGACTCCCACTACTCACACTCCGGAGAAGATGGCTCCCCAGTATCAGACTCCATTAGCCCTGCCAGCTGGGGTAGTTCAGCTGGTTATTGCGGCACAGGGCGGTGATAGTCCCGCCATGTCTTCCGAGGGCTTATTATTGAGATTGGACAAGTTTATGAAGCTCTTCCCGGTTTACTTCAGTGGGACACCTTCTGAGGACCCACAGGATTATACTGATCGCTGTCATGAGGTGTTGCGGAACATGGGTAGAGTTGAGCCAATAGGGTCGATTTTGTTGTTTTTCAAATAACGGGTTTCTCCAAGAGGTGGTGGAAGGATTATATGTCGACCATGCCGGCTGGGTCGTTTGCTCTTACTTGGCACCAATTCTCTCAGCTATTCCTAGAGAAGTTCCTCCCTATCACACTGAGAGAGGATTATCGCAGGCAGTTTGAGATTCTTCAGCAGGGCAGTATGATTGTCACTCAGTACGAAACCCGTTTTGTGGATCTAGCCTGTCATCCTCTTATTTTGCTTCCTACTGAAAGAGAAAGGGTGAGGAGATTTATTGATGGACTCACTCACCCTATCAAGCTACAGATGTCCAAGGAGATCGGGGATGAGATTTCCTTTCAGACGGATGCTAATGTTGCTAGGCAGATCGAGATGGTTCTTGCACAGGAGAGATGGCAGGGGTATGATAAGAGGCCTCATATTTTTTATGGGTTCAGTGGTGCCTCGTGTAGAGGCAGGTGTACTTTTGGTAGAGGCCATCCTCCCAAGTCGTTTCATTCAGCGCTCCAGGAATCCCCTAGTGCTTCAAGTAGTCGAAGCCCTCATATGTCTCATCTGGACCAGCAAGCCTACAGTGCACCACCAACTCCTATTAGTTCACCTCCGCTCCAGAGTTTTCAGGGTGGTTACTCAAGTTGACTGGGTCAGTTTCAGGGTCAACAATCATAGCAGCCGAGGTCCTGTTATACTTGTGGTGATCCGAGGCACATTGCTAGATTTTTCCCTCGGGCACCAGGCAGGTCACAGTAGCAGGGTACTTGTGCCATGGTCCCGGCATCGATTACTTCACCGCCCTCTCAGCCAGATAGATGTAGGGGTCATGGAGCTATAGGTGGAGGTCAGGCCATTAGAGGTGGAGGTTAGGCCGTTAGAGGTGAAGGCCAACCAGCTAGGGCCCGTCCTAGAGACATAGTTCAAAGTGGTGGGTGGGCGCCCCAATGTTATGATTTTCTAGTGAGGCATGAGGCTGAATCATCTAACTATGTCATCACATGTATGGTTCCAGTTTTCCATATAGATGATTCAGTTCTATTTGATCCGGACTCTACTTATTCCTACATGTCATCCTATTTTGCTTCATATTTGGTTGTGACTCGTGATTCTTTGAGTGCTCCTATGTATGTGTCCACACCCGTGGGAGATTCTACTATTGTAGATTGTGTCTATTGCTCGTGTGTGGTTACTATGGGAGTCCTGAGACTAGCATAGATCTTTTACTTCTTGATATGGTGGATTTTGTTGTCATCTTGGGTATGGATTGGCTGTCACCTTATCATGTTATATTGGATTGTCACGCCAAGACTGTGACCTTAGCCTTTCCGAGGTTTCCTCGATTAGAGTGGAGGGGGACACCTGGCCATTCTACCAGCAGGGTTATCTCTTATGTGAAGGATCGACGTATGGTCGAGAAGGGGTTTCTAGCTTATTTGGCTTATGTCCGTGATTCTAGTACGGACGTTCCTTCCATGGATTCAGTACCAGTTGTTCGTGAGTTTCTGGATGTGTTTCCTGCAGATATGCTGGAAATGACACCCGACAGAGATATTGACTTCTATATTGATTTGGCTCCGGGCACTTAGCCAATTTCAATTCCGACACACCGTATGGCCCCGCTAGAGTTGAAAAAATTGAAGGAGCAGTTGCAACATTTACTTGATAAGGGCTTTATTAGGCCTAATGTCTCACCTTGAAGTGCACCTATGTTCTTCGTGAAAAATAAAGATGGATAGATGAGTATTGATGACCATCAAGAACAAGTATCCATTCTCAATGATTGATGACTTATTTGATCAACTTCAGGGTGCCAAGGTGTTTTCGAAGATTGATTTGAGTAATGGCTACCATCAGTCAAACTTTAGGGAATCTGATGTCCCTAAGACAGCTTTTCTGACTCGGTATGAGCATCATGAGTTTCTAGTGATGTCATTTGGGCTGACTAATATCCCAGAAAAATTTATGGATTTGATGAACCTTGTATTCATGCCCTACTTGGATTCCTTCGTGATTGTATCCATTGATTATATCTTGATCTACTCCCGTCGTCGAGAGAAGCACGAGCAACATTTTCAAATTGTACTTCAAACTCTGAGAGACAGCTAGTTATTTGCAAAGTTTTCAAAGTGTGAGTTTTGGTTGGACTCGGTCGCTTTCTTGGGGCACGTCGTATCAGCAGAGGGCATACAAGTGGATCCTAAGAAGATTGAGGCAGTTCAGAACTTGCCTAGACCCACTTCAGCTACTGAGATTCATAGTTTCCTAGGTTTGCCGAGATACTATCGTTGGTTCGTGGAGGGGTTTTCATCTATAGCAGCCCCACTGACCAGATTGATCCAGAAGAGTGCCCCGTTCAGATGGTCAGGCGAGTGTGAGTTCATCTTTCAGAAGCTCAAGACTTTTTTGACTACAACGCCAGTTTTGGTGTTTCCCACAAGTTCAGGATCTTACACGGTGTATTGTGACGCATCTCGTATTGGGCTCGGTGCAATGTTGATGCTGGATGGCAGGGTGATAGTATATGCATCACGAAAGTTGAAGGTTCATGAGAAGAATTACCATGTTCATGACTTAGAGTTGGCAGCCACTGTTCATGCGCTCAAGATTTGGACGCACTATCTTTACAGCGTGTCATGTGAGGTATTCACTGATCATCAGAGTCGACAATATTTGTTCAATTAAAAGGATCTCAATTTGAGGCAGAGGACGTGGTTGGAGCTGTTGAAAGAGTATGATATCACCACCTTGTAACATCCCGGGAAGGCCAATGTGGTGGCCGATGCCTTGAGTTGAAAGGTAGTGAGTATGGCAGCCTTGCATACATTCCAGTTTGTGAGAGACCACTTGCATTAGATGTTCAGGCTTTGGTCAATCAGTTCGTGACGTTATATGTTTCAAATCCCATTTGGGTTCTAGCTTGTACAGCCGCTCGGTCTTCCTTGTATGAGCGCATGATAGAGAGATAGTATGATTACCCCCATTTACTTGTCCTTAGGGACACAGTGCGACACGGTAGTGCCAAGCAGGTTACTGCTGGGGATGATGAGGTTTTGAGGATGTCGAGTTGTATTTTTATGCCCAATGTAGATGGATTTTGTGAGTTGATTCTTGAGGAGGCCCACAGTTCTCGGTATTCTATTCATTTGGGCGCCGCCAAGATGTATCAAAACTTGAAAAGGCATTATTGGTGGAGAAGGATGAAGAAAGATATAGTTGCATACGTAGTTGGGTGTCTAAATTGTCGGCAAGTAAAGTACGAGCATCAGAGGTCTGGTGGTTTACTTTAGAATTAGAGATACCTGAGTGGAAGTGGGAGCGTATCACTATAGATTTTGTCGTTGGAGTCACACGGACTTAGAGGAAATTCGATGCGGTATGGTTCATTGTGTATAGGCTGACCACGTCACCGCATTTCATTCATGTGGCAGTACCTATTCTTCAGAGTGATTGGCCGAGATCTACGTCCGCGAGATCGTCTGTCTTCATGGTGTGCCCGTTTTTATCATTTCTTTTCAACATACGCAGTTCACCTCACACTTCTGGAGAGCAGTACAATGTGAGTTGGTCACGCAGGTTGAGTTGAGCACAACATTTCATCCCCAGGAGGACGAACAGTCCGAGCGCACTATTCAAATATTGGAGGATATGCTTTGCGCTTGTGTTATAGATTTAAGGGGTTCTTGGGATCAGTTCTTGCTACTTGTGGAGTTTTCCTACTACAACAGCTACCAGTCGAGCATTCAGATGGCTCCATATGAGGCATTATACGGGAGGTAGTGTCGATCGCCAGTTGCAGTGTTCGAGCCGAGGGAGGCTAGGTTGTTGGATACATATTTGGTATAGGATGCATTGGATAAGGTCAAGATTATTCAAGATCGACTTTGCACAGCCCAGTCTAAGCAAAAGAGTTATGTTTTATTCATGGTTGGAAATAGGTTTTTGCTATGGGTTACACCCATGAAGGGTGTTATGAGATTCGGGAAGAAGGTCAAGTTGAGCCCTAAGTATATCGGGCCATTTGAGATTCTCTAGAGAGTGGGTGAGCTGACCTACAAGCTCCCACTAAAACCTTGCTTATCATCAGTCCATCTGGTGTTCCATGTGTCTATTCTCTAGAGGTATCATGGTGATCCGTCCCATGTGCTAGATTTCAACTCATTCCAGGTGGAGAAGAATTTGACTTATGAGGAGGAGCCGGTAGCTATTCTAGACCAGCAGGTTCGTCAGTTGAGATCGAAGCGTTATCCTTGAGTTCGAGTGCAGTGGAGAGGTCAGCCTGTTGAGACAGCTACTTGGGAGTCCGAGTCGGACATGCGAAGTAGATATCCACATATTTTCACTAGTCCAGGTACTTTTCTATGCCCGTTCGAGGATGAAAAGTTATTTTAGAGGTGGAGAATGTTATGTCCTGATAAGTCATCTAGATTTTTAAGCCTTAATTCTATGTTTGGAAACCTCAAATAGCTCCCATTTGCCTTCCTCGATTTGCGTGCGCAATTCGTGTCTTTTATCCGGAAGGCTTTTATGTGAAAAACTGATCAAAATGTGAATTCATGCCTTGAAAATTTATTTGAGGTGACTTCGGTCAACGTTTTGAGAAAACAGACCCAGATCCGTGATTTGACGATCTCGGTGGGTCCGTATGTTGATTTGGAACTTGGGCGTATGCCCGGAATCAAATTCGGAGGTCCCTAGCTCGAGTTATCATATTTTGTCAAAAGTTTGAAGCTTAAAGGTTTAAAGAACTTATAGATTTGACCAAAATTTGACTTTATTGCTACTGGGTCCAGATTTTGGTTTCGGAGCATGGTATAGGTTTGTTACCATAATTATGACTTACTTGAAAATTTTGGTGCAAAACGGAGTTAATTTGGCGTGATGAAGATGTCCAGTAGTTAAAATAGAAATTCTTAAGTTTCATTGAAGTTTCATTTGATTTGGTGTCCAATTCGTAACTCTAGGTGCTATTTTGGTGATTTGATCGCGCGACCGTATGAGGTTTTTGGAATTGTGTGCATCATTGATTTCAGATAGACTATGGAGTGAAAACTTAGAACCATAGCTGGTGCAAGTGTGTGTTCTGGTGTTGTCTACAGATTTCGTATTAGTGAGGTCAGGCTCGCAAATGCGAGCCTCGCATTTGCGAAGAAGACTTCGCATTTGCGAGTAGGGGCTGGGAGGTTGGTTCTCGCATTTTCAAGATTTAGGGTCGCATTAGCGAACTCCTTAGGTTCGCATTTGCGAACATATTGTTCGCATTTGCGAACGCAGCAGAAATGTAAAGACGTCGCATTTATGAAGGATTTTTTGCATTTGCGGGGTTCGCAAGCAATTGCGACATCGGCGCCTGGACTTAAGATGGGAAAAACGGGATTGTAGCTCATTTTTTCAAATTCTCAACCCTAGAGACCTTAGAGGTGATTTTTTCAAGAACTCTTATTCCCCAATTCATTGGTAAGTGATTCTAACCTACTTTCTTTCAATTACCCATTGCATTTCATAAGATTTCAACCTAAAATCTAGGACTTTCATGGTAGAAATTGGAGATTTGGGTAGAATTAGGATTTTTGTAACATTAAAATTTAAACCTAAAATTTAGGTCGAATTTAGAAACAAATTACATAACCGGGCTCGGGGGTGAATGGGTAATCCAGGTTTGGCTTGAATTTCGGGTCTGAACCAAGAGATCTCGGGAGTTGACTTTTTCAATTATGACCTAAATTGAACCTTTTCATTCGTGGGTAGCTCCTAAGGCTTATTTTGAATCGTTTGGTTGATAATTTTCTAGATTTGATTGGTTCGGAGGCTTGTTCGAAAGGAAAAATGTGGTTGATCGTTGAGTCGATTTAGGAGCGAGGTAAGTGTCATGGTTAACCTTGACTTGAGGGATTAGGACATGTTTACCTATTTGCTACATGTTTAAATGTTGGGTACAACGTATATGTGAGGTGACGAGTACTATGCGTTGTTGTCGGGTTAAAGCATGCGGGTGGAACTTGTTTCTAATATATTTCCTTCTTTAACTATGATGTCCATGCTTAGACTAGTTATTACTTAATTGATCATTCTTTCTGCATTTATGGAGTGATAATTGAGTATTTTTGGAAGTTGAGGTTGGTATTGTGGAACCGTTGTTGACGTAAGGTTTATTCTTGCTTATTTTATTTCCTAATTGTCATGTATTCATTGCTACATGGTAAAGGAGAGTGTTAAAGCACGAAGGATGATGCCTTGCTGATTGTTGTTGCATTTGTTGATTAATACGTAGTGAGGAAGAGAGTTAAAGCACGAAGAGTGATCTCGCGTCGTATTGATACTAATACTACATAAAGACTCGATAAATAGGGAAGTAAAATGAATTAAGTTTTTTTGTCATCATCAAAAAGGGGGAGTTGTTAGGTATACCTTTTAATAATAGAAAACGACTTAATTCTATTTGCAGGAAGTCATAATAAATAGAAGAACATCAAAAACAGAGAAGTCAAGATTCTAATGAAGATCAGGAAGTAAGAATCAAGGAATTAATTGTACAAATCAAGAGCAAGAATCAAAGAATCAGTTATAGATTCCAGTAAAGGAATCAATTATGTCGTAATTAGGAGTTTCGTGGAAGAAAATATTTAGATGCATCTATTTATAGAAAGGCTCATCAATCAATCAGTGTAGAAGATTTACGGAGAATATTCAATCACAATGGCTTGTGGAGGAAAGAAAATCACGGAAGTGACGAACTAGTAAAGGAAGGCCCATCTTATTCTTGGAAGAAATCAATCTTGATTTATTCTGAGGATCAACTCCCTCGGTTTGCCCTCCATCTATGGATCTGTCACGCCTAGAAGACCGGAGTCCAATTCATATATATGCAACAAGAAATGCAAAGGAAGGACATACTTTGATTGAACCACTATCAATCTTTTTGTTCTACTCCAAACAAGTATTGTAGTCTGCTTTAAATTTACTATGTAACTAGGGAAAGAAGAAAGAGAGAAAAATCACTGGTGAGGCATTGTATAGAGAAAGAGGAAAGAACTAATCTAGTGACGAAGTTGTTGGTGCATAACAACACCAACCAACATGTACCAAGAAACTTCAAATACTTGAAAGAGATCACCCTTGCAACCCAAGGGACTGGATTTAGGACTCATTTTGAATCTAAAACAGTATAAATAACATGTGTCATTTATTTTTTGCAATTTACGTTTTTGTATCATGTTTAAATGTCACGTCAAGAATCAGTCGACTAGAAAGTAAATTAGACGACTACCCAGTAAAGATAAAAAGAAAAAATTACAATCCACCCTCCACATGCACTTTCACATAATTCATCATTACATTTTTAATTAAAATAGGCCCTAATTATAATAGTGGGACTAAATCTGGTCCAAAATGAAAAAAAATAAAAACTTATCTCTGCTTTTGGGTTTTATTTCCAAATAAAAGCCAGTTTTATAAATCAATTTGAAACATGCTTTAAAACAAAAAGTACTTTAGTTAAATCCACCTCAAATTTTCGTGATATTAGTCAATCTATATATATTTCCCACAAAAAGAACTTTGTGTACTGATAACTGAATGCATTTGAATGTAAGTTAAGATATACTTAAATTAAAAAATATCCATCATTTTTATTTTATATGTTTTAGTTTGACTTATCATAAAGTTTAAAAAGAACCAAGGAAGACTTTTGAAGCATGCGATCTTAAAATAAAGATGTGCGTAATATGCAAAAGCATTGTTGAATCTTCATCCGTTCCAATTTATTTGAACCTATTTGCATGGTCACATAGTTTAAGAAAGAAATGTAGACTTTTGAGACATGTGGTCCTAAACAAGTCATAATTATTGTGCGAACCATTTGGTACTACTTATTCTGTTCTCCATCCTTTTCTTCTCTCTTCCTTTTCTTTCTTTCTTTCTTTCTTTCTTCCTTCTTCTTCTTCTTCTTCTTCTTCTTCTTCTTCTTCTTCTTCTTCTTCTTCTAAGTCGAGGATCTATTGGAGACATCCTCTCTACCTTTACTACATAGAGTTAAAGTCTGCGTACGCACTACCCTCTTCACAACACGCTTGTGAAAATATAATGGGTTTGTTGTTGTTGTTAAACGTGTTATAATATTTTTGTGGCTCTAAAAGCATTTCATTAAGGGTATAATAGGAAAATTAAGTTAAATTGTTTCCGAACTT
Organism: Nicotiana knightiana; assembly: GCA_005239525.1. Classification (NCBI taxonomy): domain Eukaryota; kingdom Viridiplantae; phylum Streptophyta; class Magnoliopsida; order Solanales; family Solanaceae; genus Nicotiana; species Nicotiana knightiana. Next base: position 41,467 of record ML429550.1, read on the forward strand.
GGAAACGACTCATTCTTTTTAGAACATACTAAAAAAGAAATAGATTCACATAAACTGGAACAGATAGAATACTAAATATAAAAAAGGCATTTATGTTAATACCAAAAGTCTAGGTAGCAGTTTTTGCTCGGTGCTAGAGTTGGTTTTTTCTTCTGAGATTGACTTGCTGGATAGTAGCTAAGCTGAGATTTGTAAATTGTTACTTGGTGATTAATAAATTAAAGATTTTAATTACCGAAACAAAAAAGGTATTTTTTTAATGGTTTTGTACGGGTCAAAATCTGATCAAAAGAAGTTTATCTAAGAAGGAACAACCAGGGGTCGAGTAAGTCGAAGTTACGCGTATGATCCAATACATCAGTGAGTAGATCAGCTATGATCGAGGTCGAACATTCAGGAGGACAGCACATCGAAGTAGACATTTAGATGTCTCTGAGGGTTAGTCTAAAGTATGACCAAAAGACTTAGGCATTCTGGTTAAGGACCGCTGGGTAAATGAAAGTATTTTGTATAAATACTAGGAGAAAGAGTCAAGTAGAGGGGACAGGTTCACATACACAGACATCACTCTTAAGGGAGAAAAGCTTAGGACCTCAGGTCCTGCACTATGAGGAGAAGGAACTCAGAACCTTAGTGTCCATCTGTAAATCAACTCTATTGAATAAAAGAAGATCTATCTCGCCCATGGATTGGTGAACCCTTCCCTTCATTTACTTTCCATTTTTGTTTGATATTATTCAAGTTATTATCTATTCTTATATCATGGAACTTAACCGATATTACAACCGATTTTTGGGTCTAACCATGTTAACTTACTCTAGCTTATGATCGTTGATCTAGAACTAATTATTTTCGGCTAGGATATACCCTCTATCTTCTTATTAAATTAGTTTACAGAAAAGACTTAAAATCTTTTGGTCAAATAATTTGGCGCCGTCTATGGGGATTTTCTAACCAAAGTCTTAATTTCCTCTAGATCCAAATTCGGTCCTAGTTCTATTTCCCATTCACTGAAGTTTCATCCTTTCATTACGCACGCAGACTTGAGAAACTTACAGCTAATCCCTTCAAACCGCCAAACCAACCAAGGATAGATCCTTGCATGAAATCGGAGTTATGTTTGATTTATATATGAAAACTGCGTTGCGCCATAGTAGCAGTAATGGTTCGTTGTGAGCGCAAGTCATCAGGGTAGGACTACGACCAGTACAGACCAAGCGCGTTCGCAATCCTATCGCCATATTAACGCTAGATACCATCTATACCTTATGCATATTTCCTTCTCTCTTACAATATGAAATTATGCATGTTATGTAATACTCTGAAATGATAAATGCGCCCCGCCTGTATGTTTATGGTATGACTTATGTTTCTATTGTTTTTGTGCGCCCGGAACTGGTTCGAACTGGAACTCGGACTCAATATCCTAATAGGCAAAGTGAGTTATCAGTCCATGAGGTGCCCAATCTCGATCAATGACGAGGCTAAGCACAAAGATGAGATCAGATCTAAAACCAGCGTCAGTACGGAACAAAACGAGTCACTCAGCGGCGCGATTTCCAAGTCGTTTCCAGTCAAGTCGAGGGCACTTCCTAGGTCTAAGGAGCGGAGACAGAAAATACCCATCCAAAGACCCACAAGATGTCACCCGAGTTCGACGAATGTCAGCTCGCCCAAATCCTTCAAGCATAGAGCGCAGAGATAAGCGACCTCACCAAACTGATAGCAACCACGAAGCAGAGCCAGAGAAGGGAACGTGGTCGCTCCCCTCTGCCCATCAACCAACCAGACGAGGTAACAAATGATTCCATTTGTTTCTAACATGTTATTCCTTTTTTAAAGCGGAACAGAAATAGGGGCGTTATCCTAAATACGTGAATGAGAGAAAACCGACATACAGATTATAAGTTTCTTTCTTCTCCATGAAAAGGCTCCGGCCCCTTCGAAAATGGCACATCAAGAAAACGGTCCACGCCATATCATCCTGTAGATAACGGGCAAACAATTTAGAATAAGTGGACACCATAAAGAAAAAATCCATGTAGAATGGGTTGCCAGCCCGGAAAACGTGCAAATCTCTCCAACACACGCAGAACATAAGTGCGCAAAACTCAGCCACGTACTCGCCAAAGCGCCACTGCGCTGACACAACCAGCTAAATTCGACGAGTTACATTCGAATCTCGCTCGAACTAACCAAGGATTAGGAAGTTTTGAAGCCTAAGTGATGAATTCATCGCCCGGCCCATTAATTACCTCTCCAGGACGAGCAATAAAGGGACCATATAGACTGGGACTTCTCGAATGCGTGTACGAACTGTACAGAAGCATGTAAACATTCCCCAATGAATGAATAAGCGGAGCAACATACGGTATTCTCACGCAACTCCACTAAGCTCACACCATACTGAAGCAGAAAACGAACATTCGACCTCGCTCGAATTTACAACAAGTTAAATTCGATCTCGTTCGAATTCACCCCCATGCTACCCCCCGGCCGTCGCCAATTAAAGAGTCAAAATTTGATCTCGCTCGAATTCCAAGACAAATTCGACCTCGCTCGAATTACAAGTCAAAATTCGACCTTGCTCGATTTACAAGTCAAATCAACCTCGCTCAGATTACAAGTCAAAATGAAACCTCGCTCGATTTATAAGTCAAAATTTTATCTCGCTCGAATTACAAGTCAAAATTCACACCTCGCTCGAATTACAAGCCAAATTCGACCTCGCTCGAATTACAAGTCAAAATTCGACCTCGCTCGAATTACGAGTCCAATTCGACCTCGTTCGAATTTGCAGAAAGTTAAATTCAACCTCACTGGATTTTGCAACTGAAAGTCGGTGACTTATTGCGAGAAAAGTTAAAAGATTCAAAAAATAGAGAGAAATGGAAAGGACAAAGACGTACGACAAAGTACAGATCAATTTCTCCATCTAAAGGAGAAATAACACCGTAAAAAAGTCCAAAATCCTCCCCCCCCCCTCACAAAAAAAGAAACAAATAGACAACAACAACGAAGAGAAGAACAAAAAACTAAGCACAAAAGCTACACTCAGCACTACCTCTATCCACACCATCACCCCTCTCCCCATTTGGTTCGGCGGCTTCACCTCCACCGTCGCCCTCTCAATCAGCACCTTCATCATCAAAAGTAAGCCCATCTTCGGCCCCATCATCTTCATCGGCCTCCGGTATCGCAGGGTCATAGAGGCAGGCAAGACGGGCCTCGCATGATTTAGCACGAACATCTTCAAAAGAGGCTTCAGGAATACTCCCCACCGTCAACAAGCCCTTATATATATGCCGATGAGCCTCAGCGTGGATCCACATCTCGTACAAATGCGAGGAATGACAGTAGAGGTAGATGTTTGAGGAGCTTGAGCCAACAACCGTGCCTTTTCAGCCTCGAGAGACACAACTTGATTGCCCAGGTTCCAGAAATCTCTCTCAAGCCCACTGATTCGCTCCCCGAGCCGCACCTCCCTCAGTGCGACCATTTCCATCTTAGTTTCTCGCTTAGACCCGAGAACGCGATAGTATCTTCCAGTGTCGTTGCCCTTGCCAAAGCCGCCACTCGGGCTCCCTCGGTCCTCTCCAACTCAGTCACCTTCCTTTCCACCTCAATCTCCTTCTCCCCGACAACTCGACACTTAGACTGGAAACTCTAGCGGCGCTTTTCTCAAGCTCTCACAAGGCTACCACCTTCGCCCGAAGATCAACACACTCGGCCGCAACTCTCTTGCCCACCTCAAGCTCTTCTTCTTTGTCTCTAAGCAACCCCTCAAGCTAGTTGCATCTGCCAATAGACCGCATCAAGTCCTCATCCTTCCGCTCCAACTCCTCCCTAAGGGATTGCTGATTGTCGCCCGCCCTGAGCCGCGCATGAATCTTGCGGCACTTGTCGCGATACTGGTGGTACTTCAAAGCCATTTTCCAAAAAGCGGCAATCCGTTCTCCCCCCCGACGGGCACTCTCAGTCTCCAAGATAAAAGTCTGAAGAGGAAAAAGGTAAGAAGAAGAAAGAGTCAGCAAAAGCGGGAGGCGCAAAACGAAGAAAACAATAAAGAACTTCTGAAGGGACCTGCTTTCAGCAGCGGAACAAAGAAGGGAGAATTGGGGCAGTAAGACCACTGTATCCTTCAACAAATCATAATAAGAAGGAATCTCGATCACGTGCGAGGAATAGTCCCCTCTCACCTCGACCCGGGTGAACCCTTCCTCAAGCATTCTCATGTGCTCGGGATCAATATCTGAACTGGATTCATAATCGTCTATAATCACGTCCTTCGCCTCTCATTGGACGAAGAGGGAGCACGGGCCTGTTGTGGAGTCGATGGACCACTAGGAATGACCACAGCGGCCCCTAAACTCTGCCCTGCTACCACGGTAGTCTCCTCCATGCCCGAGGCGGGCACCATCTCCACGCCCGAGGGGGATACAGATTCCACACCCAAACTAGCATCATTGTCAGGTTCTGACACCGCCAACATGGGATCGCCCCTTGAAGTCCCCTCAATCCCCGGCACCCCCTCAGACATTATCCTCCGCCTCTTTAATGGAGCCTCCTTGCCATCTCCTTGAGACGACTCATCCGCCAAATGATTTTCGGGAACCAGAGCCTCCACCAGAGGAGCAGCCTCCGAACAGCCAAGTTCGGGCGTGGCCGTAATCTGTGAAGTAGCAGGAGCTTGAGCGCTCTCATTAGCAGCTACTATTGGTGCAGGCCCGACCGAGGAACTCGACTGACGTAAAGCAGGAATGGAGCCCTCGCTCTCCTCGTTCCCCTCTGACCTGCCAACGAGAGAAGCTTAACCCAAATAGGATATAAGAAGAAAATATGGAGCGAAGACCAACATGGCGAAGGGCAAGACAAGATAACTCACCAGCAGAAAGCATGCGCCCGAACCTCTCATGGAACGATGAACATTCGTGAATCCCCATCGTATGGGGCAAAACCTGGCTCACCCACTCGCGGATGTCAGCAAATAGAGGGGGAGGTTCCTTCTCAACTGCAAAATAAAAGAAAAGAAGAGGAACCAAGAAAGAAAATAAGAATGATCAGATAACCGGAAGGGGGCAACAAGCAGCCATTTTTAAAAGAAAAACTTAAACTTACGGGCATAGTTCCACTCCTCAGGAAACTCGTTAGGGTTCGACACCACGTGCTCCATCCTCACATAAAATAAGTTCTCCCGAAAGAGACGATTGGTCTTATTATCCATCTTCACAACCAAGCCTTTGGTCTCGCGGCGACAAAGATGTATCATCGTACTCCTATGAAAACTTGGAACGAAGAGGTGAAGCGGGTGACAGAGAGAAATCCCTCGTCCGGCCAGTTTCGCGTACTTGTTGAGCATGAGGAAGAGATTGTATATTGTCGGGGAGATCTGGGTCGGGCACACCATATAGTAGCGGCAAAAGTCCTCCGCCAAGGAAGGAATAGGAAGTGTGTACCCGATGACGAGCGGATACGCATAAAACGCACAATACCCCGGGCGGTGTATCTGCACGACGTCGCTACCCACCGGAATAAGTTCGACATGGTCAGAATCCTCCACTTATCCTTAAGTGCTGTAAGTGCCGCGACATCCATTTCAGAAATGACGGGTTCGAACTCATCGTCGGGTAAGTTCTTGAAATCGGTTCTGGTCTTCCTCGGACGTGGAACTATCTCATCCTCGGTGGGAAAATTCTCATCTTCTACTATGATTGCCCCTTCCTCGTGAGAAGGTATATCAATTTCCGGCCAGAGGGCACCAGCAGCTCTATCTAAGTCAGAGGATGCACTAGCCATCTTTTCTTTAGTTTCGTGTATTGGGAATGCCAAGGAGAAAAGGATGCAACGATAAGAAATTTTAACAGAAAAGAGAGGGAGATATAAGAATCTGGAGAAGGAGCAGAAAAGGTCTGGAATTTTTCGAACGACTGGGAAACGCAGAACCCAAACGAGAAATTCTCCCCTATTTATAAGAATACAGGCACCCTGAGCGAGAAAACCAAACGCCGCCACATTAAATCCAAAATGGAATAGGCATAGGAAACGATGCCACGTATAGGGAACGTGCGCCATGATGACTAATGTTATTTCAAACTGATGTAATGATCTGGTATGGCTCTCTAAGCGTCACATCATCCAAAGGCGACCCCGACCAGGATGCTCAGATTTCTCGACTCTTAAACTGGCAAGGTCCGCCCATCGAGCTCGTCCAAAGGCGACCCCGGCAGTTGAAAAGACTAACTGTATAGGTCAAAATCTGATCAAAAGAAGTTTATCTAAGCAAGAACGACCAGGGGTCCAGTAAGCTGAATTTACGCGTATGAAGCAATACAACGATGAGTGGTTCAGCTATGGTCGAGGTCGAACATTCAAGAGGACCGCACGGCAAAGTAGACACTTAGATGTCTCAGCGGGTTAGTATAAAGTATGGCCAAAAGACTTAGGAAATCTGGTTAAGGACCGCTGGGTAGATCAAAGTGTTTTGTATAAATACTAGGAGAAAGAGTGAAGTAGGAGGGACTGGTTCACAAACACAGACATCACTCTTAAGGGAGAAAAGCTCAGGACCTCAAGCCCCGCACTATGAGGAGAAGGAACCCAGAATCTTGGTGTCCATTGATCGGTTCCAACCTTACACCACTATAAAGTAGCAACGAGCGGTCGATGCAGTTTTACCCGATAGTTCGGGATCAATATCCATAGGGAGTTAATATTGGTTGGAGTTGGGCTTCTACCTAATCTAGTTGTGCGTGTTGTTTCTAATTGCACTTCTAACCATGGTTGGGATTGTTTCTATTCTAATTTAATGCTATTGATTGCTAAAAATAATCTAAGTATAATGTTTTTGTGAGACTTTTTTAAATGAGAAAAAGCACTAGGGAAGTGACTTCCGCCTAGGCGTGTATCTAATGGGGTCGAGAGTTTAGGACTAGCTTGTTATGATTGGGGTCATGATATAACCTTTCACACATAAATACTCACTCTATACCTCTCGGTAGTTTGAGTGACTTTGCCCGATTTGGCTTTCTCAAGCCCAAATGGGTGTTCAAGCAATGCAAGTGAAATTGGCTCAAGTCGGGTATTACTATCTCTAGGTTTAACCCTTTAATTAGGGCTATCAATCTCTTGAGTTCACCTCAATTCCTTGTTAGGTTATTTTTTCTAGACTTGGGTCCTCTTTCTCAAGAAGAGCCTAAGTCAAAAAGGCACGAATCAGTGTTTGTAACCACCAATTCTACATTTAAAGCATGAAATAAACTAGATATCATTAACCCATAAACAATTAAGCCCCAAGATTAAATACCCATTAATTACCCACACTAAGGTTGGATCAAGACCCTAGATATGGGGTCTAGCTATTCATAATAATTGTAGAAATCAAAGATGGAGATGTAATATAAGCCATAAAATTCAAATACAAGAAGAAAATCTAAAGATAGAAACTAACACTACTCTAAAATTACTCAAAACGGTAAAGTGTGGTTGTTCACGTGTTCCCTGATACAAAACTTAACCTAAAAATGTCAAGAAGATCTATTTATACACAGCTGAAATTTATGGACAAAAATGCCCCTACGGAGTTTTCGCTGACTGCATAATAATAGGCATGTCCGTGCTTGGACTCTCACGGCCGCGCAATAACGAGCGCGGTCCGAGTTTTCTTCATTTGAATCTGGACTGGGACTTGTTTCGCTGGCAATAACGAGCGCGGTCCACGTGAGCTTCATTCCCGACCGCGTATTTTGGATGCGGACTGTGTTCTTCTGTCAAGCTTTAATTGTATGGTCTCTGAACCTTATTTCACGCTCCCAGCGGAATAGTGACCGCGTCCGCGTCCGCGTCCGTGTAAGAGTAATACACGGCAGCGTAATTTGGACATTGGCCGCGTTTTTCCTTTTGAGTCCACTTTGCAAAGTCTCTGAATCTCAGACGCCACTGTCAGCATAAATCCTGTCGCGGCCGTGCTTTTGTAGCACGGTAAGTGGTGGTGTTTAATCTTAAATGTACCTTCTATAAACCTCAATATCACGGACCGCGTAATAGTATCCGCCTCAGCGGTGAACACTACGCGGCTGCGCTTTCCAATCGCGATCAGCGGTCTAGTTCCAGCCTTTGGCTTGTGCAAGCTTGGCTCCTTCATGAGCTTATTTTGGCTTCTTTGCCTCATCTTGACCGATCCCTACAAGCAAGCAAGCAAATTAAGTTAGTTTTCAGGAATACCTTTAGCATTTTGACCCAAAACCTAAGCAAAAGAGAGCAAATAATAGGCTAAGGTGACTTCATCAAGCAAAAGAGAGAAAACAAGGTAATTCCCACCTCCACAAGAAAAAGAAAGGAAAACTTCAGCTGTCCTAAGGTGACTTCATCAAGCATCAACTGGGACTAACAGTTACCCTCAACACAAATACATTATCAACAATATTATATTATGATTTCTTGAGTTTCATAGGTCTAATGTGACACAAGAGCATCAAGAGTTGACTTAATTCATCAAGGAAACTGGCTCTTTCACGTAGGTCATTGTGGATCCCATACTCCTTCTCCTCTACTCTCCATGAGCTAATATCACCTTATAGAATGTGACACTAAAAATCGGGATTATAAATAAATGCGCTCATCACTCTCAAAAGAATGTCATAAGTCCGGCTCTAAGTACCATAGGCTTACCCCTCATGTAAATCACTACTAATGTAAGCTCACTCAACTTGAAATCCTATAGGGCTTTAGCGGGATATCATGAAGGATTTTTTGGATCAATGTAGGACATAATGAACTATGATTGTATCATTTTTCCTTAAGCACTCATTTTCTCAATTCAGTTCATGGTTTCTTGACTCTTTGAGTCATTTTCTTCTTCCTTGGGGGAACTAGAGAGACACATTGTCACTCTTTCTTCTATATGACGATCATTTTTTTCCTTTTCTCATCATTCCAAGCCTTTCATCACTGTCTCCTTAAATCCTTTCAACCTTTACTTTTTTTTTGACATGCTTCTTTTTGGCTTTTCATCCTTTTCTTTGCCTTTCCTTTGCATCAATTCTTGTTGTTCTTTGAACCTTTCATCACTTTGAAAATCCTCCTCTCCCCCAAACTAATGTTTTTGCCTACTGTTCATCATGAACGCTAAGGAAAGATTGGGTGCCAAGAGAGGGTCATAATAAAACGGATGAAGGCTTGTAATTTTGTTATTGAATAAAAAAGGCTTAGGCTCAAAGGGGTTGACTAAGGATATCATAATGGTAGGCTATCGAAGTTTTCAAAGTTCGAATGGGACCAAGGGGAGCCTATAATCATTTCTCAAGTCGAGCTACACTTAGAATTTTGCCTAGAAAAACATTCGGGGCAAGTTCTAGACTTGTTGACACGGGACTTGGACTTGAAATTCAATACCTTACCTCTCAAGATACTAGATTATTAAAGAGAATAGAGTCGAGGGCCCACAACAACCCTAGATAGGATTGAAGATCACATATGGCTAATCGAAACCACTTGATGATAGTTTAGTCAATTCAAGATTTTAAAGGTCACAACTAGAGCTAATCTCGTCAACAAACTTGTCTCTAACCATGAGGTCGAAGTTAAATGTGCTAGTGCCAAGTGAAGCTTACTTGAGTCACTTTTATTCATTACTAATATAATTCAAAACAAAAAGAGAAACAGACTCAACCCCTTAAGAAGGTTGTCACGGCATCCATCGTTGGGAAGAGCCACCTGGTTCACACAAATTCCACCTTTGGAAAGAACCATGTCATTAAGAAAACCAAAGTCTTATTGATCACGAAAAATTGTAAAAAGAAGCTACAAATTCAAAAAGAAGCTACTAAATGAAATAAGAAGCTAAGCTATTAAGAAAAATTACAAAAGAAGTTATAAAGTAAAATATGGAAAGTAAAATGAATATGTACAATAGGGGAATGAAACGAATATACACAAAATAGGGATGAATATATACATGGAATGATAAAGTTATATACATACCAAAATTGAAAAAAAATTACGAAAATGAAAATACGATAAGTAAAAACATAAAGAAAAAATAGTATCAGAGTTATTACAAACTAGTCATCCATATCATCATATCAAAATGAGACCCCCCCCCCACCCCACAAAATAAAAATTAGCATTGTCCTCAATGCTAAAATCAAAAATAGAATAGGGAAGGGATAGAGAGTAAATAAAACTCCCTATGAGGTCTCTGTCTGCGTGGGGTCACTGGTGGGGTCCTATGGTTGTCCAGACTCATCACCTCCCCCGGGATCCTCTAGCTCAATCTCCAAGTCCTCAATCTGGGGTATCACCACTCTCCTCACCGGCTCTCTCTCAGCCTCCTACTCTAGTACCTGTGCTGGCTGTGATGTCTGTGTTGCAGGGGCAGTCTCCCCATAAGGAGATCCAGAGGAATGTTGCCAACTGAAGTAAGCTTCACCACCTCCTTCTTCAACTCCTATTGACCCTTCTTCACTTTCCTCACTTGTTTACCCAACTCCTTGATCACCTTCTCATGAGCACCCACAGACTCCAGAATCTTCTTTTGGTTATCTAGGATAGTCTTCAATGATTCCTCCACTAATTGAGGCATCTGAAGCTGTGCTAGAACTGTCTGAGCTGAGAATGCACTGGATAAGGCAGATAGCTTTGAAGTAGATACCTGCATCCAGTTGTTGATGCTGGAAAATGTTTGATTAACCCTCAGTGCAATATAAGTGTAAGCTGATGAAGAGGGCACAAAAGGTGGGATAAAGGAAGATGGCCCTGAAGGTGGATGTGGCATGACAACAGATGAACCCTCGGTTGTGGAAGGCTCGGACCCCGTGGTCACTACCCTAGGCTCTTCAGACTGGCTAGTGGAGGTAGTGGCTTTGCCTTTGGACTTGGGGTTGTCTGGACCCTGAAGGCTGTACCAGGAGAAAGTCCTTTTTGTCTTCACTTTCATGTCAAAGTACCTCCTTTCTACACCCTGGTCCTCTAAGAACATGGTGAGGAAGACTGGGTAGGGGTATGATCTTTCATCCTTCCCGATAGCTCTGGTAATGACTCTGGCCATAATATTTCCCACATTTATCGGGAACCCTACCATGATAGAAGCCACAATAAGTGCCCTGGAGATCGGGATATCACTATCATGCTGAGAGGGGTCTATCCGGATGCACACGAAGGTGGACCACCCTTTTGCTTCAAAATTCAGGGTGTTCCTAAGAATTAGAACTCCAGGTGTGAGCCAAGCTGGACTAGTCCCAGGAATGGATATCACTGATGCAAGCCATGGATGGGCTAACTCAACCAATGCCGCCTTCTCCAAATAGAGGGATTCATCCACATCATCGAACCCAGCATACTCATTCAACATCTTGCCATCAAATTTAATCTTCCGGTTCTGTACCTTGGTCAAATATGTGCCCATTTTGATGTGGACGACATTAGCATAAAATTCCTTGAGCAAGTACTCGTTGGCCTCCGGTAGCTTGCTGGTGAAGAACTTCCACCCCATACTTTTATTGAATTGCCTCTTGACATTGGGATTGTGAGGTAGAAGATCTCGCTCTATGAAATCCCTCTCAAGTGTGAGATCTCGCTAACTGACGAATCTGTGTTGCCACACCGCCGGGTTCCTTGATCTCACAAAACCCTCAGCCTGGGTGTCACCACCTCTCCCATCATCTGGGACATCCTCGTCACTATCAACACCAACTGGAGCCGTTGTGGAGGCTGGAGTTGTAGCAGTTGGGGCAGGTGGTGTCGGAGTCTCGTTACCTCCTTCTGAGCCCTCAGACGACCCAAACAAGAATGTAGATTCATTGACGAGATGGAAAGGCTGGGATTGTTCCTCTTGTTGGGTTTGGGCAGCTTCCCCCTCAGAAATCTCCCGAGAGGGGACATATTCACTAGTCTCCGAAGTGTCGGTAGTGGTTCTCCAGAGGGTTTGTTTCTTCCCTATAACACTTCGAGGAGCTAGGGGTGCATTCTGTTTTCCTCCACCCCGGTCCCGGGAGGATTCTCCCCTCCCTTGTTGTTTTTCCAGACCACCACGAGATCTAACCATTATCTGCATACACAGTCAGTGAAAGCTCATTAGTAATGTTGTTCAATGAATTATCAAATGAAAGCAGATGAATCATCACAGTGTTTGATAGAGCAAGGGTCCACTGATAATGGAAAAAGTGTCGCGGCGAATGGCCACCGTAGTCCGCGTAAAAAGGGACGCAGCCGCGGAAGAGTGGGGATCAGACTACCAACTCTCTGAAGTCAGGTTACCACTGACCGCGGAAAAAGGGGCGCGGCCACGAAACATCAACCGCTAACCGCATAAAAATAAACGCAGCCGCGGACCCAATTAATTAACTCTCTAAAGCTTAGCACCGCGGTCCGTGAAAATAGAGGTGCGGCCACGAAACGTAAACCGTTGACCACGTAAAAATATCCGCGGTCGCTAACAATTAACCCATCCAGCACTTACACAATCATGACGCAGACCGCGAAATTTGAACTGTGGTCCGCTGAATTCAAAATATACGGGTACTGATGAAAGATTTATGACCTAGGGTTTTCACTTAGCATAAAAATTAGGCAATTACCAGGTATAGTGAACAACCCTATCCCCCATTAGGCATGACAAACAATTACCCATTAAGCTTTAACCTCAGTTAAGCATGATTTTGATTCTTGGCATGTATTAACCCTAATTAGAAAGAAAAAGTGGAACTAACTAAAAAGAAAAATAAAGAACTACAATTAATACAAGGATTTTATCATACCAGTTGTGAGAACTGAATTAAAGAACTGACTCTTGGTAAGTACGATGAAAATGAAGATTAAAGAGTAGAAGATGAATAGTGATGTATTGCTTTGAGAAGTGAGAGTTTGAAAAGTGTAAAAGGAGATGGGCCCGTCTATTTATACTTAAAGCAGAAGGACCCACCGACATTCCTAAGCATGGTCCGCGGAATTTCACCGTGGTCCGTGCTTTTACCTTTTTGAAGAATTGTTATTGGAACAACTCCGCTGAGAGTGGAAAAATGGGTGCGGCCGTGAACGAGCATCGTTGACCGCAAAATAATGACCGCGGACGCGGATACAACTTCAGAGAGTTACCATTATGGACTTTTCAAGTCCGCATCCGCTGCACAATTACTCTTCGGCGAAAAAGCTTCCACTGACCGCGAAATAGAGCGTGGTCAGCGTAATTCACATCCTTAGCCAAATTTTTCCTGCAATAGTCCTGCGCTGCACAAACAATTCCTACACAAATCTCACAGCCAGTTAGTTCAAAATAGAGCCTAATCTAAGAAGAAAATGAAAAAGAAAGAAAAACACTTGGGTTGCCTCCCAAGAAGCGCCTGATTTAATGTCGCGGCATGATGCAGGTTACCATCATCATTGGAACTTGATCAAGGCCACCACGTGGCTGTCATAAAACTTTCACAAGTAATGCTTCACTCGATGCCCATTAACCCGGAAGATTTCACCATGTTTGTTCTTCAAGTCAAGAGCACCAAAAGGTGTTACATGCACTACTTCAAAGGGGCCACTCCATTTGGACTTAAGCTTTCCCGGAAACAGACGTAACCAGGAGTTGAAGAGAAGGACCAAATCACCCTCCTTGAATTCCTTGTTTTGGGCATATTTGTCGTGAAAGTATTTCATCTTCTTCTTGTACAATAATGAGCTTGAATAGGCATAAAACTGAAACTCATCTAGTTCATTGAGCTGTTCCACCCGGAGATTTGCTGCAACATCCCACTCAAGATTTAACCCTTCAAGGCCCACATGGCTTTATGCTCTAGCTCAACCGGCAAATGACACGTTTTCCCAAGCACTAACCGGTAAAGATATGTACTGATTGGAGTCTTAAATGCAGTCCATAAGCCCACAACGCATCATCGAACTTCCTTGACCAATCCGTTCTATTTGCATTCACAGTTTTTGACAATATGCTTTTGATTTCCCTGTTTGATACCTCCACTTGTCCACTAGCTTGGGGGTGATAAGGAGTTGATACCTTATGATTGATACCTTACTTTGAAATCAAAGTGTCAAATGCCTTATTGCAGAAATGAGACCCCCCATCACTGATAATTGCCCGGGGAGTGCCAAACTGTGTGAAGAGATTTTTCTTGAGGAACGCCACCACACTCCGAGCCCCTTTGTTGGGCAAAGCCACGACTTCTACCCACTTGGAAACATAATCAACGGTTACCAGAATGTAAGTGTTTCCACACGAACTCACAAAAGGCGCCATGAAGTCTATGCCCCAAACATAAAAAATCTCAACTTCAAGAATGGTGGTGAGAGGCATTTCGTCCTTCTTTGATATTCCCCCAACTCTCTGACATTCATCACACCTCTTGACAAGCTCATTTTCATCTCTATTCAGGGTTGGCCAATAAAATCCACAACTACGGACCATGGAAGCAGTTCTCTCCCCACCGTGATGACCACCATAGGGAGAGGAATGACACGCATCAAGTATCTCATTTGCTCCTCCTCTAGGATGCATCTACGAATCACCCCGTCATTGAAAATCTTGAACAAGTATGGTTCATCCCAGTGATAATCCAAACTGTCATGTTTGATTTTCTTCCTTTGGTTAGAAGAGAGCTCACACGAGACAATGTCGGTAATAAGAAGATTGGCAACATCCGCGAACCAAGGCATACCATTCAAATAAATCGAGAGGAGTTGCTCATCTCGGAATGCATCATTAATTTCAAGACCATCTTTTGGCCTCCCTTCCTCTTGTAAGCGGGACAAATGATCCACTTCCTGATTTTAACTTCCTTTTCTATCAATGATCTCGAGGTCAAACTCTTGAAGCAACAAAACCCATCTCATCAATCTAGTTTTCGAGTCCATTTTGGTCATCAAGTGTCGGAGTAACGCGTGATCGGTGCGAACAATCACTTTGGCACCCATGAGATAAGGCCTAAACTTCTCCATGGCGAACACCATTACTAACAACTCTTTCTCTGTCACTGTATAATTAACTTGGGCATCATTCATCATTTTGCTTGCATAGTACACCGAATGAAATATCTTGTTCACCCTTTGCCTCAAAACCGCTCCTACCGCAACGTCACTTGCATTGAACATAAGCTCAAAGGGTGAGCTCCAATTGGGTGCGATAATTATTGGAGTGGTTAAATTTATACTTCAAGAGCTCAAAATATTTCATGCACTCTTCAATGAAATCAAACTTTGCATCCTTTTCTATCAGCTTGCACAAGGGGTTCACCTCTTTGGAGAAGTCTTTGATGAACCTTCGGTAGAACCCCACGTGCCCAAGAAAACTCCTAACTCCCTTGACGGAAGTAAGAGGAGGTAGTTTTGAAATCACTTCTATCTTCTCCTTGTCCACTTCGATTCCGTTTTTTGAGATCTTATGGCCGAGGAAAATGCCCTTCTCGACCATAAAGTGGCATTTTTCTAAGCACAAGATTTGTTTCTTCACATCGGGCTAGAACCTTGTCAAGATTTTCCAAGAATTCTTTATATGAGTCCCCAACAACACTGAAATCATCCATAAAGACTTCGAGGAAGTCCTCCACCATGTCCGTAAATATAGCCATCATGCACCGTTGAAAGGTAGCGGGCGCATTACACAATTTAAACGGCATCCGTGAGAATGCAAATGTTCCATACGGGCATGTGAAGGAAGTTTTCTCTTGGTCTTAGGGGGCAATGAGAATCTAGTTGTACCCTAAGTACCCATCCAAAAAGCAATAATAGGCATGACCGACAAGTCTGTCTAACATTTGATCAAGAAAGGGAAATGGAAAATGATCTTTGCGGGTCACTTTGTTCAACTTTTGGTAGTCCATACATCCCCTCCATCCGGTCACGGTCCTAGTAGGGATCAACTCATTTTTCTCATTTGTCACAACAGTCATACCCCCCCCCCCCCCCTTTCGGCACACATTGCACCGGTGAAGTCCATGCACTATTTGAAATAGGATACACTACCCCTGCATCAAGTCATTTGATAATTTCTTTCTGGACGACCTCTTGCATAGCCTCGTTCAACCTCGTTTGATGTTCCACGGAAGGTTTTGCATCATCCTCAAGTATAATTTTATGCATGCAAAAGGCGGGGTTTATGCCCCGAATGTCAGCTAAGGTCCATCCAATTGCCTTTGTTCTTCTTTGAAGCACCTCAAGAGTGGAGTTTACCTGCACTTTGGTTAAGAAAGCAAAAAGAATAACAGGTAATGTAGAAGATGGGCCTAAGAATTCATACCTGAGGTGAGAGGGTAGAGGCTTCAACTCCAATGTTGGTGGCTCCTCGATTGAGGGCTTTGTCGATGGAGTCTTCTGGTTTTCCAAGTCCAAGGAGAGTTAACGGGGTCCATACGAGTAGGATTCTATTCCTTGCAAGGTATTTGCACATTCAACCAAGCCATCCCTTTCATCATCCTCATGGTTCAACAAAACAGCTTCCATAGGGTCTTCCACATTGATCATTGCACTCGTGTCATCAAGTATCACCTCCGTCACAATATCCACAAAAGAGCAAACTTCATTACTACTCGGCTGCCTCATTGACTTGCACACGTGGAATATAGCCTTTCATCGCCCACTCCAAAGGTGAGCTTCCATGTTTCCACATCCACCGATGCCTTCCCTGTTGCTAGGAAAGGCCTTCCCGATATTATAGGCACCTCATAGTCGACTTCACAGTCGAGAATCACAAAATCATCAATAATTCCAAGGGGCCTCTTCATTGTTCTATCCGCCATTTGCAATCTCATTGAAGTAGCTCTCGTTTGACCAATACCCAAAGTCTTGAATACGGAGTAACGCATCAATTTATACTTGCTCCCAAATCAGACAAGGCCTTTGAAAAATCCGCACTCTCAATGGTACAAGGAATTGTAAATGCATTGGGATTTTTAAGCTTTGGAGCCATTGAGTGCACAATTGCACTCACTTGATGAGTCATTTTGATGGTCTCACAATCCATAAATCTCTCTTTAGTTACCAAGTCTTTCATAAACTTGGCATAACCCGACATTTGCTCAAGAGCTTCCACTAAGGGCACATTCATTGACAAGTTTTTCATCATTTCAATAAACTTCTTGAATTGGTTTTCATTCTTTTTCTTTACAAGTCTTTGAGTAAGGTGGAGGGGGCCTTGTCAAAGGAGCCTTGTCTTTTGGCACTATCATTTACGGTATGTCTATTACGTGTTCCCTAGACGGGTTCACGTCATTTTGATCTCCTCCTCGTTGTCATGAATATCAATCCTCACTTCATCGTTCAAATTCTCAACACTCACTTGCTCATCAACTATTGTATCATCATAGTTTTTCAACACAACATTATCATTCACAACTTTGTTTTGATTGGAGGTACTTGCTACACCCCCTCAACCGCTCCTTGTGGTCACCGCCATCGCATGGGCTATATTTTTCTCACCCTTCGGGTTTACTACCGTGTCACTTGGTAAAGCCCCCTTAGGGCAAGTGTTCAATGCTTGAGAGATTTTACCAATTTGTACTTCAAGGTTGCAGATGGAAGTAGAGTGGGAGGAAATTTGAGCATTGGAATCGGCATTCCTTTCCATCATTTGTTTGAACATATTCTCTATCCGCCCCATTTCATTATTTGAAGAACTTTACCCTTGAGATTTATATGGAGGTGTATTGTTGGGTTGTTGATACATCGGGGGCCTTTGAAAGCCCGACCCTTGATTTCCATTACCTCCCCGATTGTTGTTGTTGTTGCCATTCCAATTGTTATTGCCACCCCAATTCTGGTTGTTGTTTTTATTGTTCCAGTTTCCTTGGCCTTGGTTTCTCCAATTTTGGTTTTTCCCTTGCGATCTCCATTGTTGATTTGGAGCATTGCTCTGTTGTCCTTGGTAGTTATTGGCATACAAAATTTCCCCGCTTTGGTCATCATAAGAATCATCTTGGTTGTAGCCACTTCCACTTTGTTCATATTGATCTTGATTGCTTTGCACTTGTTGACCACAATGTCCTCTTGTTGACCATTAGATTGACCCCTTCCATTGTATTTACTTGCTTTGGTCCCTGAATTTGCTGAAGTTGTGCTTTGGCTAGCTGGTTCATGGTTGTTGTCAACTCAGTGATGGTTTGTCCATGGTCTTGAAGTTCCTTGTGAAGATTAATTACATTCGGATCACCTTGGGGAATAATTTCCCGACTTTTCCAAGCTGAGGAAGTGGCATTCATCTCATCAAGTATATCACAATCCTCGGCATACATCAGCTTCATAAAATTACCCCATGTTAGCTGGTTTACTACACATTGGTTGGTCATGTTTATACCCCGATAGAATGTCCTTTGGATCATTTCTTCCGTCATGTCATTGTTGGGGCATTCCTTGATCGTAGTTCTATATTTGTCCCAAATTTTATGCAGGGGTTCATTAGGTTCCTGCTTGAAGGCTAAGATCTCATTTCTTCATGCTTCCATTTGTCCCGGTGAGAAAAACTTGGTTATAAACTTTTTCAGCCAGCTCATCCCACGTTGTGATAGAATGGTTTGGAAGCCTTTTGAGCCAGTCCAAAGCTTTCTCTCTAAGTGAAAAAGGGAACAATCTCAGTCTCAATGCATCATCCAACACGTTTGTCTATTTGCTTCCCCAACAGGTATCTACAAAACCCTTTAGATGTTTATATGCATTCTGATGGGGGGGTGCCAGTGAAGAACCCTCTTTACTCCAATAATGTCAACATAACATTTGTAATCTGGAAATTGCCCGCTCGGATCCGGGTGGGACAATAGCACTGGCGTAACCTTCATTGGGAAGCACCCGATCTGCTGCCCTTGGAGGAGGTAGGGGAGGGTCTAGAATGTTGTCATTGGCTTGGCGGCCTCTTCTTTGAGCTTGAGGTACTAGATGCACCTCATCCTCACCATTATCATCTGCCTCCTCCCCCAGGAGAACATTGCCGAGAGGATCAACCTTTTTGTACCTACAACAATTATAACACAAAAGTTAGTAAAATAGAAGGAAAGAAGAACAAGACACACAACTAGTCAGATTGATAGCCAAATCCGTTTAACTCCCCGGCAACGGCGCTAAAAAGTGATCGGTTCCAACCTTACCCCACTATAAAGTAGCGAGGGGAGGTCATGCAATTTTACCCGATAGGTCGGGATCGATATCCAAAGGGAGTTAATATTGGTTGGGAGTTGGGTTCCTACCTAATCTAGTTGTGCGTGTTGTTTCTAATTGCACTTCTAACCATAGTTGGTATTGTTTCTATTCTTATTTTAATGCTATTGATTGCTAAAAATAATCTAAGTACAATATTTTTGTGAGAGTTTTTTAAATGATAAAAAGCATTAGGGAAGTGACTTTCTCCTAGGCGAGTATCTAATGGGGTCGAGAGTCTAGGACTAACTTGTTTTGATTGGGGTCATGATATAACCTTCACACATAAATACTCACTCTATACCTCTCGGTAGTTTGAGTGAGTTTGCCCGATTTTGCTTTCTCAAGCCCAAATGGGTGTTCAAGCAATGCAAGTGAAATTGGCTCAAGTCGGGTATTATTATATCTAGGTTTAAGCCTTTAATTGGGGCTATCAATCTCTTGAATTCACCTCAATTCCTTGTTAGGCTATTTTTCCTAGACTTGGGCCCTCTTTCTCAAGAAGAGCCTAAGTCAAAAAGGCACGAATCGGTGTTTACAACCACCAAATTCTACGGTTAAAGCATGAAATAAGCTAGATATTACTAACCCATAAACAATTAAGCCCTAAAATTAAAGACTCATTAAATACCCACACTAGGTTGGGTCACAACTCTAACTATGGGGTCTAGCTACTCATAATAATGGCAGAAATCAAAGACGAAGATGTAATATAAGCCATAAAATTCAAATACAAGAAGAAAATCTAAAGATAGAAGCTAACACTACTCTAAAATTACTCAAAATGGTAAAGTGCGGCTGTTCACGTGTTCCCTGATACAAAACTTAACCTAAAAATGTCAAAAATATCTATTTATTCACAGCTGAAATTTTTGGATAAAAATGCCCCTACGGAGGTTTCGTTGACTGTGTAATAATAGGTGCGTCCGCGCTTGGACTCTTGTGGCCGTGTAATAACGAGCGCGATCCGCATTTTTCTTCATTTGAATCTGGACTGGGACTTGTTTCGCTGACATCGTAAAATCCACCGCGTCCGCCTGAGCTTCATTCGGGGCCGCGTATTTTGGATGCAGACCGCGTTCTTCTGTCAAGCTTTAATTGCAAGGTCTCTGAACCTTATTTCTCGCTCCCAGCGGAATAGTGACCGCGTCCGCGTAAGAGTAGTACGTGCCCGCGTAATTTGGACGCTGGTCGCGTTCTTCCTTTTGAGTCCACTTTGCGAAGTATCTGAATCTCAGATGCCGTTCTCAGCGTAAATCCTGTCGCGACCGCTCTAATGGTTTCACGGTCGCGCTTTTGTAGCGTGGTTAGCGGTGGTGTTTGCTCTAAAATGCAGCTTCTCTGAACCTCAATATCGCGGATCGCGTAATAGTATCTGCCTCAGCGATGAACACTACGCGGCGGCGCTTTTCGATTGTGGTCACCGGTCCAGTTCCAGCCTTTGGCTTGTGCAAGTTTTACTCCTTCATGAGCTTGGCTTATTTTTCCTTCTTTGCCTCATTTTGATCAAGCCTTGCAAGCAAGCAAATTAAATTAGTTTTCGGGAATACCTTTAGCATTTTGACCCAACCTAAGCAAAAGAGAGCAAATAATAGGCTAAAATCCCTAGTTACCATTCATCTGTAAATCAACTCTATTGAATAAATGAAGCTCTATCTCGCCCACGGATTAGTGAACCCTTCCCTTCATATACTTTTCATTTTTTTTTTATATTATTCAAGCTATTATCTATTCTTATATCACGGAACTTAAACCGAGATTACAACCGATTTTTGGGTCTAATCATGTTAACTTACTCTCGCTTATGATCATTGATCTAGAACTAAATATTTTCGGCTAGAATTTACCCTCTATCTTCTTATTAAATTAGTTTAACAAAAAGGCTCAAAACTTTTTGATCAAATAAATTTAAAAAAGTAAAACATATAAATTCAAACAGAAGAATTTGGATAGACCATTATAATTTTCTTAAAATGTGTTTATACTCATATATAAAGGAAAGCAAAACACTCAATTATGATGTAAAGTTTTAAAAGGCAAGGATAAGTGTGGGGAGGATAGGGAAGGACAGTACGGATAAAGACGTACAAGATGAGAACGATGGCGTGGGTATGATGTCTAAATATATTTTTTTTAGTACTAAAAAGGACGCCGTATTTGACATTGTCTACCCTCTTCAAGTCAACTTCTCGTTTCAGGTGCTAAGGCAAAATGGTGCCCGTGATTTACGGTCAAAATATCAATCACTTTTTAATGGTAATAAAGGTAGGTGAGAAGCTTATCAAATGAAAAAAATAAGAGGTAATGAGCTCCTTTCTTCATTTGATTTATATGTGAACAAACTTTATCTACCTTTTTTAATTACATAACGCATTAATAGAAGAATAATATATACTCCGTTCGTTTCAATTTATGTGAACTTGTTTGATTGGACACAGAATTTAAAAAAAAAATGAAATTTATAAAATATGTAGTTCTAAACAAGTTAAAAAGGGGCTTAGAGTATTTGTGCGGTTATTAAAACTTCTCATTAAGGATAGAATCATAAGTTTAAGCTAAATTGTTACCAAATTTAGAAATAGATTATTTTTTTTGAAACGGATCAAAAAAAAAAAAGGTTCACGTGGACTGAAACAGGAGAGTAATTTGGCCAATTAAATTAATCATGGTGCTTCCCTCTTCTTCTCCTTCCCTATTCTATAAATCAACGTCATATTAGATATCGACAACCCCTATATCTCTAATACTACTCTATCACGTAGAGAAAAATAACAAATGAAATATGAGTATTGCTTCTTTTCTTAATGAGTAGAAGCATTATTAGTAATTGTTGAATACTAATTAGTTGGTTGAACTTGATAACCAAAATGTTTAAGTGGCATCTCTATGATATGTAATATGACTGGTTCTTAGTAGTACTAATATTAGTATTCCAATTTCTCAAAAAAAGGCAGTAGTTGAATACTATAATCTATATCTATACTAAAATTAAAAGTGAGAAATCCTTAAGTCAAAAGTAAAATTATCTTTTTACCCTTTAAAATTTAATTACCCTACTTATTTTAAAAAAATAATTATAATAGTTAAATAGAAAGAAGGAAAAAATTATTATGAAGGGTTGTGTTTATTAAAACGCTTCGCATTAGTAACAAATTATTATAAAAGTGAAAACCTCAAAAGTCAAAAGTTAAATTACAAAAGTATCTTCTAAATACTTAAATACATTATTTAATTGAAAACAATACTTACAAAGTGACCTAAATACATTAAAAATATATAACTCCTACAAACAAAGCCACCGTATCACTTACCCTTTTAAACATCTAAGTACCTACATATTTTTAAAAATTATAATTACAATAGTTAAATAGAAAGAAGGAAAAAATTATTATGAAGGTTGTGTGTATTAAAATGTTTCGCATTAGTAATAAATTATTATAAAAGTGAAAACCTTAAAATCAAAAAGTATCTTCCAAATACCTAAATACCTTATTTAGTTGAAAAAAATACTCATAAAGTGACTGATAGTAGGCTATAATTATGTAGTTTAGCCAATAATTGCACTCTATAATTATGTAGCGTTAATTGATAATAAATTTCTCTGATTGAGAACTTTATGCTTAGCATGAGCAATTTCGGGCTATGATGCCGTTAAAGAGCGTTTTGGAGCTAATATGGAGCATTGAAGGCCAATTAAAAGCTTATGGAATAAATTGGGAATCCGTTTGAGGATCGGAGGTTAGCGCGCCTAAAAAGAAGAACGAAGAAGACTGCAGGAAATTTTCCAGGTGCGCGGTTGCGCACTGGGTCGTGCATGTTAGGTAGAGACTGGCCAAAGTGCACAGTCACTTGCACAGGTGCGCGGCCGCGCACGTGTTTCCGAGAAAAATATTCCAAGGCTAATTTTGTAATTCCAGAGGCGATCAACCTTGACCTATATGAAGCCCAGCTCGCCCAAAAAGAAGGTATCTCTATTTTTAGAAGAACTTTGAAAGCAAGAACAGGCAAGGAACGAGACGGAAAATTTGGAAGCGAGTTTTATCTTTCTTTCTCCCTTGTTTATCATTAATGATGAATTCTTATGATGTGATTGTGAAAATAATTATGAGTAGCTAGATTCTTTGTTCTAAGGTTTGATGGAACCTCTTGGAGGATGAATCTTTGTTGTGTTTGATATAACTTTGCCATTAAATATTCTCCCAACTTGTTCAATTACGTGATTATTGTGGTTGATTGAAGGGCCCTCAATCGGTTGTGCCTAGTTAATGTGTATTACTTGGAAAAGGGTACACGTTTAGGTAGTTGTTAAATAACATCACTCCTAACGTATATGAGGGATCAATACGAAGAGTTTAAATGTGAGTCTGGGAATAACAAAACCTTGGTGTGATTATAGTGAACGGTAAGATAGTGCTAGCTAGCGTAATTCAGAAGAATACATTTAGTAATTTGTTGTACTTACTCGGATGAGAAGTACGACACCTAAAGTGCTCATAATCGGTAGAGTGTATTTAGGCGAATTTGTAACAGACATAGCAGGGAGGATTCCGATAAGAGGGGAAGTCATAACTCTAGATCTTCCTAATCTTGTCTACAACAGTTGCTTTGTTAGTAATAGAATTATAGTTTTAGTTACCTTGTTATTAGTTAGTAAACACTCAAGTCATTTTTCAATCTTGTTGGAAATTGATTATTTGGATTTTTGCTGAATTAAAAGTTGTGATTAGTACGTTAATTCCCTGTGAGATTCGAGCCTGAACTTGTAAACCGATTTATATTTGCAACGATCGCCTAATCCTTATTATAAAATATAGTTGAACGTGATCAAATTTTAACGCCTAAAAACATTAAATACGCCTACAAACAAAGCCACTGTTTCACTTTTCATTAACAGTTGCAAGTGTTTTAATTTTTGGATGATTTCACAAAAATTCTTTCTTCTGGACAATTGCCGAAAAAGTTGACGACGCGCTTAAAATATTCATCATCGCAATTGTCACGGTCCAATAGAGGGCAAGTGTTTTAATTGTAGCGCCTATTATAGTAGACAAGTTTTGGAGTTTGTTTTCTTTAAGAAAACACAATCCAAGGTATTGAAATGAAGATGCATTGGTGTTTCTCTAAGTTTCCAAAAGAGAAATTTAGCTCAGACCAACCACCAAATTTAGTCCGTTATTTGAAGGCATTTACTGCACATCACCGTACCAAGTTCACAATAAACAAAGATTCGTAGAATAAAGGAAGTGTATAACGGGGTTGCTACATACATTTTCGAAAATATTAGAGCATGTTTGGATTGACTTTAAACAAGTAGTTTTTCAGTAGAAAGAGCTTTTAAGCTAAAAAACAATAAGTTAAGGTTGTCCAACTTATTACTTTTGACTTGTTTTAAGCAGTTTTTAACTTATTTTAAGTATTTTTTTAACTTTGTCAAACATTGAAAAAACTAAAAAGAGCTTAAAAGTTGATTTAGCCAGCTTAAAAGCGCCAAAAAATACTTATAAGCTGGTTTGACCAATTTATAAGCTTAGATTAACACCCTCATAATCCGAACCATCACTGTGGATACACGTGCATCCATTACTTTTTTCATTCAGGAAAAAAAAAATTCATGTCACTAAGATTCCCTGAATTAAGATTGAGCAACTCCATTAGAAGAACGATCAAACATCAACTGCTATCTCACTGGTCATAGGCATGCTCTTAATGATATCTGAATCACCAAGAGGCAACAGACTATGAAAGCGTTGCCTAATGCACTCTCTGATCTACGTTATTCATAGAAACTTATACTTTATTCTTTCAGTCATATCTACTCAAAGCTTTTGTATACTAATAATATTGATATTATTAAAATCATGTATTATATGATTTGATATACACGTACAACGAGAAATTAGTTATTATAAAAGAGGAAACTTCAAAAAGAAATTTATTTGAAAGGATACAAGCCTCCAAATTAGTAACTAATATGAGTGTTCGGTCGTTTTTAGACCTCGCCTCTGGATTACTAGATCTCAGCAAAAGACACTCCTCTATCCCAAGCATATTAGTTATACTATCCTGAATAGTCTTTTTGTTCTTATTTGAAAACTAACAATATTAAAGAGCATTTCTATTAAAAGGTTATTGTTATAAATAACGTAGTAAAGAAATTGAAGACAACTATAAAGAGAGATTGATATCTTATTTAATTTTCAAACTGATGTACATAATGAAATGAAATCTCCTCTATTTATAGAAGAAAGGAAGTTGTTGTGTAAGCTGCCATTGCAAGCTGCTGTGTAAGTGTCACGACCGAAATCCCACCTTCAGGTCGTGATGGCGCCTAACGTTGCACCCGCTAGGCAAGTCAACGTGTTAACTAGATTGATTTATTAACAAGTGAAAATAACAAACACCGACTAGATAATTGAGATAAAGTGCAGAAGCATTAACATAAATCTAAATAACAATAGCTAATAATGATGAAATCCCGTTAAGTACAAAACCCATAAGTGGAGTCACAACCTCACGAACCAGTCTAAAATTTAGCTAAAAATAGCAGTTTGAAATAAAATGATATATCTGTCTGGAAACACATAGATGATAGAATGAAAGATAGACAGTGACGCTGAGATCCACGAACGCCTGCAGAACTGCCTCGGTGTCGTCTGGAATGGACTGAAGGATACTCCCCCTAACGAGGTCCACTGGGTCCGGCTACATAATCTGCACAACATAAAGAAGTGCAGGTGTAGCATCAGTACAACCGACCGCATGTACTGAGTAAGTGCCGAGCCTAACCTCGGCGAAGTAGTGACGAGGCTAGGACACGACGACTAATTGTACGTGTGCAGTTCAATAGTATAGCAGAAAGTAAACAAAAATACAGTACGGGGAAGAACATGCTGGGGATAAGAGGGGCAACACTTTCTAAAATCGTAGAATCAAGTACTAATGGAAATGTAGAAGTAAAACAGGAAATATCAGTCCGAACAAGTAAAATAAACAGGAGAAAACACAGCATGACCCCTCGTGTATAGCCTCAAAATCACACGGCACGGAATGTCCCCTCGCACATAAATAATAACGACTCGGTACGGAATGTCCCCTCGTGCATCAATAATAATCAATTGGCACGGAATGTCCCCTCGCGCATAAATAATAATCAATCGGCGCGGAATGTCCCCTCACGCATAAATAATAATCAATCGACACGAAATGTTCCCTCGTGCATAAATAATATAATCATCGGCACGGAATGTTCCCTCGTGCATAAATAATATAATCATCGGCACGGAATGTTCCATCGTGCATAAATAATATAATCATCGGCACAGACTGTTCTCTCGTGCATAAATAATATAATCATCGGCACAGAATGTTCCCTCGTGCATAAATAGTAATAATCGACACAGAATTTTCCCTCGTGCATGATGAATATAAAACAACAATTGATATGAAAGTTTAACAATGCGATATTTCAAATGTAAAGACATAATCAACCCAATTCTATTGTCCCGGCAAGGGACTCAGCTATTACCAATCTCACTCAGAAGTATCATATCAACAGTAAAACCCTCAACCGAACACATAATCAAGAACTTTCTACGTCATGAAGTAACCTCAAGGTACCACTTTCAAGGTTCCCAATAATTCACAACACGGAGAATATCAAAGAACATTAAATAATTCATCAAAATTTGACTCACGGGCATGCTTGACCACAACATATAGGTACCTGTCACCCCACCTATACGTTGGACATGAATTACACATAGCAAATAAGACTCTATACCTAATTCCTCAAGCTAAGGTTAGGCCAAACACTTACCTCGGCTCCAAGAATGCAAGTCAAGCCTCAATCACAGACTTTCCTCTTGAATCCGACTCCGAAACGATAATATCTAGACATAATTGACTTAATAACATCAATAATTATTCAATAACTCAATTCCAAAGCCTAATTATACATTTTCCATAATTCTTCCAAAAATACCAAAATTCGACCCCGGGCCGACTTGGTCCAAACTTGAGATTCGAACCAAAACTCGATCACCCATTCCCCCATGATCCCAAATATACAATTTATTTTGAAATCCGATCCCAAAATGAGGTTGATTTCCCAAAATTTCCAAAAGCCCTAACTCTACCTAGAACCCCCAATTTCTACCCTTGATTCCATGTTTTTAGACCTAGACTCTAGTGATTGATGAAGGAAAATGGAAGAAATTAGAGTTAAGAACACTTACCTATGAAGCAATGGTGGAATGGACTCCTAAGACTCGCCCAAGAAGAGTGGAGAAGAAGAAAATGGTGAAAGATACAAAAATCCCGTAATGAGTATTCTGTTTTTGAGCAATTAAATAACTGGGAGGATTTACCTTACGCGATCGCGGCAGAAGGGCTACAATCGCGACACCTCCTTTTCCACCCCCGGATTAATGAAGGATAATAAGGGAGTTTTTCCACTTTAAGTGACATTATTCAGATTTAGGATTTATTTTAGTTTTCGGAGTCGCCACCCGGATTTTTGACGATGCGCCGATACACCATTTTATTTTAAAATCCCAAACCGAGGAAATTTTGACTCTGTTTTAATTTGTCTGCGACCAAAAATATGAGTAAGAAATTCTGTTAACCCGGGAGAAGGTGTTAGGCATTCCCGAGTTCCGTGGTTCTAGCACAGTCACTTACTATTAATATTTGGCCTATATTATCTGATTGTTTACATGTTTTAAACCTATTGTGCTTTTTAGCTTTTTTCACTTTTTAGCCGCTTTTATGGATTTATCTTGAAACAAGTCACGATGGCGTGCACTTGCTTATTTTTGGACACATTATAACTGCGGCACATGAAATGCACCCGCAATTACAACATGTGATTTTTATTTATAATTTGAAGTTGAAGATGGGGACATGAGTTGTCGCACCCGAGTGTAGATTACATAGTCAAGACTATGGTCATGAGAGTTTTAAAGTGCCTATTTGAGGTGATGTTTGATTATTCTTTATGTTTTCTATTTGAAAGAAAATTTTAGTTTTAAAATCAATTAGGACGTTTATGGATTTATCTTGGACAAGTTACGATGGCGTACACTTGTTGTTTTTGAGCATATGGCAATCACGTCACATGAAATGCACCAGTGGTTGCTATATGCATTTTATTAGTTGTTTGGAGTGAGGGTCGGGGGCATGAGTTGCCACTCCCGAGTGTAGTTTGTGGTAATTTGAGATAATAGTTGATTCTTTTCCAAATTTCAACCTAAAGATGTATTTTTTCAACCTAAAGGATATGTGAAAGATTGTTTAAGCTTAAATTCTAAAGGACAAAAATCTTGGGCTATGGCCATAGTTAGCCCAAGTTATCATTTAACTCTTTTGGCCAATCCTAATTGTGGCTAATTTATAGGGAGGTCACTAGTTCAGGAAATCCAACTAAGTCCTAATAATCTTTACTTTTCAGTTTGATGAATAAATAGGAAATATGGTAATCAAAATACATGTTCATTCATACATGCACTTATGAGCATAACACAAAGGATTTTCTGGTTTTTTCATTTTTTAGGCGGCCTAAACATAAATCTAAAATACTCATTAAATTTGAAATGGATTGGCAAGGCAAAATCATGCTACTTTCAGAATTTTTATGATTTCTAGCAAAACGATCGAACCACATGTAGTCTTATTAAGTCTTGAAACAGTGATTCTTATCAATTTAAACACAACCTGATCTCATGTTTCTAAAGGCTTAAAATTCACACATGTATACATTGATTTTTTGCAGATTTATAAGACTCAAAATAGACTGAAGGTAATCTACTGACTTTATTTATGTCGAAACACTAACTGAACTTTAGGACAACAATTTTTTGAGATCCAGCGAAGTATTTTTACAGATTTCACATACGTTCTTTGCCTAATGTCATTTTCAGAATAGATAGAATGTAAATTCGAATTTTAGGAAAAAACATGAATAAAACTGAAATTAAGTGTACATTCCAATCCTTATTACAACTAAAAGTATATACAAAAGAAAATATGTAATTATGCTATTACATTATTCTTGATTAAATATACAAATTCTAATAATAAGAAGAAAATAAAAAGAACAAGATTAGCTGATGCTCCTGTGAAAGCCAGCAACTTTCATGCTTTTAGGATCTGTATTCTTCAATTTTTAGTCTCACTGGACCATACATAACTCATATGCACTGTAAAAGAATGAATCTGATCATTACAGAGATCAGATTCGACTCTTTACATGCTGCTCCCATAGTGACATAAGATCTAAGTCATTCAAACCAACATATATAAGCATCTTATGGGGGTGAATTTGACCATTTAAAGGGTCAGATTCACTACCTTTAATGCTAGCTAATGACTCTATTATGACTTCAGGGATATAGAATTAATCACAGAAGCCTCTAAGAGATAATTCTACTGTCATAATCACACATAGATGGACAACCAGATTTTAACAAGCAATTACAGATTCAACAGAAAGAAAGGCAACATGCTTTATGCATTTTTTTTTCTTAGATTGAATCTAACTATAAGGGAGAGTCTGATTCAAACCCAGAGATACAAACTTGCTTGACATTTCTAACAACCATACCAATACTTCAACCGGTATTCGTTTGAACATTTTGACTATTCTTGGCTTTTTAGAGAATGAATCAGACCATATAAGGGTTCAGTTTCTTTACTCTACATCCCTTCTTGACTACATGTTGTATACCCTTTAAGGGGTGAATTTCAGCCATCTACACTACTATTTTGTGTACTATTATGGGGTGAATTTGATCATTGATGGGTCGAATTCATCCACCCTAGTGCTAATGCTAACCTACCTAGAGACTTTCTTGTTGAATCTCTTTATTGACCAAAGAGACTCAATTGAAAGCATACTTTTCTGCATACTTATAGAGAGAACCTAACCATAGAGAAGGTCAGGTTCTACACCATAGTGCAACCCTTTTTTGGAAAAGTAGAACCACGATTATCAACTACATTTATATACCTTTAGCCTGAAATAAAAAGAATACTCTAGTAAAGAAATAGCAACAACAAAACAATACCTATCACACTCACAAAATCATTATCATGCCAATAAGCATCTATACAGTCACTTTTGCATAAAACAGAAGAAACAACATCGTTTATCAAGAACAACTAGTTTAAGCAGTGAGTAGAAAAAGAAGATTCCAGTCCAACATTTTATTAAGAACATATGAGTTAATACATACCTTTTTAACAGTAAAACAACAAAAAGGGACTTGACCAAATAATCAACAAAAGTATGGACAATAATCAACTAAATAAAGAAGATTCAGCAGCAGTAAACAACAAACCAGAGAAAACCCAGTAGCCCAGCAGAAATTGACCCAGAATTGTTGGATATGAGTGTTTATGGTTCCCAAATTAGAATACAAAGGAAAGAAACAGAAGTTGAAAACTAGACCATATCTTTATGAACTTTATTCCAAAAGAAATCAGATTTTTTTTTTGCTTTTCTACTAATACTTATTTTTTTAAAATTTTTCGTTTACGAATGGACAATCTCTGATTTTTCTGTGCTTTCAAAATGCTTTCAGTAGCTCAGAAAAGTGTAAAAAATGTAACCCCTCATCTCTAAAAAGAGGGTCTATTTATAGGATATTTGGGAATGAGATATTCTTTTGAATATTCCCTATCCAAAGCTGAAAAACAGCACTCAATAGTACATAGGGCAGCTGTCAACCCGATCTTTGGGACATCTACCCCTATTCTAGAACTTTCTTACTGATTAAAAGACCTCTTTACCCAAGCAAATCATTATTTCCTAATATATATTTCCTAATGTACCCCTTGAAGCCCCTGTATTTACCATTAGGTAACCAGGGTCCGATTTTAGGCCTAATTTTGCCTATACTAATTTAATTAATTAGCTTTTAATTAAATCAAACACTTAATAGAAAAGTTTAGTGATTAATTCTAAACTTAATTTGTCTATTAATTAATTAATTTTAATATTCTTAATTAAACCCATAAAAAATGATTAATTTTAGCAATTAATTATCAAAACTACATCACCTCAAATAATCATTATTCATTTTGTTATTCAATTCAATTANTCGAATTATGAATATGCAAAAAATGCAAAACAATTAACAATTAATCAATAAAAATTCAACAAAATCCATAAGATTAATTTACTTATCTAATTTTGTAGGAGTATTTAGTAGGTGAAAAATTACATGCTCACAACTGCCCCTCTTTGCTCAGAAACACGAAGAGTTTCCGGGCAAAGATAAAGTGAGCAGTTATGAACAACTTTTACCTGTTCAAATACTCCAAGTGAAGCGTTTTTGGAAAGTTTGACCGAACCCTGCTTCAAAAGTTGCCTACATATCCTTGGCTATAAAGGAATCAGGTCAGTGTAGTTTTGGAGGTTTTGGTAGCTGGGACTACCGGGTAACTGTGGTTTCACTGCGGTTGCTGCTGTTACTGCTGCTGATCTCCTTATTACACCCAAGTACAAAACAAAGGACTAACTAAACCTATAAGCTGCTAAAATACAATATTCCTATCTAGGACTTGGTCTTGAGTCTTGATCTTTTACTGACTCTGGCCTGGATCCTGATGCTTGTTAGTCGCAGGTGCTGGTTTTGTCTTATCGTTCCTCGGATCAAAGCAGGATATACTGGACGGATGACTTCAATCTCGTCCTGAATAGTCCACATCTCCCCATTTGTGCACTTTTGGATTCAATCTTCTCTTTCCTCTTTTTGTTTTGTTATTTTTTGGATCGAAACTTCTTCTTTTGGTCGTCTCGGGTTCCAATGTCCTAGAAACGTAATCTGCACAAAAATCAAAACAAACGAACGAAATTTTCTGCCCTAGTTTTCACTAGGAAACTTTCGTGAGTTATTGTAACAAACTCTATGCTACTTCATTATTGAAAGCAATGAGAATCCGGGACTGGCGCACTCGGAGTTACTGCAGACTAGGGAGTGGATACCCTATATCTCAAAATAAGGTTAACTAGGGGTTGGGGGCCCTATGTTGTAAAATAAAATCAACTAGGGATTGTGTATCCTATGTTGGAAAAGAAATCAACCAGGGAGTGTACACCCTTGATTGGAAAATAAATCATCACCCAAGGAGTGTATACCCTTGATTAGAAAATAAATCAATCATGGAGTGTATACCCTTGATTGGAAGAGAAAGCATCAACCAGGGAGTGTATACCCTTGATTGGAAAAGAAAACATCAACTAGGGAGTGTATACCCTTGATTGGAAAAGAAAACATCAACCAGGGAGTGTATACCCTTGATTGGAAAATGAAAACATCAACCAGGGAGTGTATACCCTTTATTGGAAAAGAAACATCAACCAGGGAGTGTATACCCTTGATTGGAAAAGAAAGCATCAACCAGGGAGTGTATACCCTTGATTGGCATCGACTACGGGAGTGTATACCCTGCGTCGGGAAAAGAAAAATCAACCAGGGAGTGTATACCCTTGATCGGAAGAGAAAACATCAACCAGGGAGTGTATACCCTTGATTGGAAATGAAAGCATCAACCAGGGAGTGTATACCCTTTGATGGCGTCGACTACGGGAGTGTATACCCTGCGTCGGGAAAAGAAATCAACCAGGGAGTGTATACCCTTGATTGGAAAAGAAAGCATCAACCAGGGAGTGTATACCCTTTATTGAAAAAGAAAGCATCAACCAGAGAGTGTATACCCTTGATTGGAAAAGAAAACGGGAGTGTATACCCTTGATTGGAAAAGCAGGACATCAATTAGGGAGTGTATACCCTTAATTGGAAAAGAAATCATCAATTAGGGAATGTATATCCTTAATTAGCATCTACTAGGGAGCGTGTACACCTATGTCGGAAAAAGGTGTTGTTGGGGATTGGAGGCCCCATACTACTTTGAGTCATTTTCAACTTCAGTTCTTCTCTTCTTTTTTTTTAATCTTTTTTTTTTTTTTAATTTTTTTTTTAGGAAACTTCCCTTTCTTGGGAGTCAATGCTACAAAGCTCCTTCTAGCTTTCACACCATTCCTTTTGATTGCACCTGCTTTTGCATGGTCGCTTTTGCACCTGTTTCCTATTTTCAAACAAAGAACAATTTGTTAGTTTGGAACGGTGGTTGGTGGCCTTGATTTTCAACTGTTTCATCTCAGTTCTTTTGATGAAGATCCCAATCACTTGCTTTCTGGGGATTGGGTTTCATCTCTAATCCCGGGGACCTTGGCTTTCTAGATTTTACCATGGCGATCGGTCACGTGGGACCCAACATTTTATTTTGCCTTTGTAGGCTTTTCACTTGCTTTTTCTTTTGGATTTCCAGAGTATCGGGGGGAGTTTTGTCCCCTCATATTCTGTTATGACAGTTAGTCGATCGGGACTTAACCTTTCCAACTTTATTTCTCCTTTATTGGCCTTTCACCTCTGAATTTTCTTCCAACTGTAACTTTAGGTCATTTGGAATACTTCGGCTTTTCAAACCTTGCCAAGATGGTTAGCCACGCGGGGCTCAACCTTTCAACTTCATTCGCCTTTATAGGCACTTCAATTTGATTTTCTCCTTTCAAGGTTTTGAGTTTGAATCATCGGCCATTGTGGCCAGTCAGGATCGACTCGATGCCCCTGACGAGGCTGGGTGTCTTTTGCATATTGACCCGTGTCAAACGAGAGCTCTGTAAATTAGTCTTGCCATCTTTTCTTTGCCTTAGTTTCGGGACAGAGTTAGACCAAAAGGGATTCAAAATAAAAATAAACGACAGAATGGACAACGAATTTAAACAAGAAGTGTCCCTTTCGGGGAAAGGAAAGAAGGACTTATCTGGAGTGCATGCGGACTTCAACGAACATGGAATGCCCTTTGGACTGGATGCCTGATCCGTGTAAACCGTCCGACTCTCAGAAATTCATCACAACTATTACCTCGAGATCGAGAAACCTTGCCCCGGACTGCATCCATGTCAGTGACCCATTATCCTTTTTGATCAGTGGCGCCCTTTGCAGGTTTTCACCAACTAACCTCTCTCATTTCTCTTCTCACCATCGCCTTGTAGTGCTCTTTGCGAGTTTTCACTAACAAGGCTCTCTCTTTTTTAATTTCTCTGCTTACCGTCGCCTCACGGTGCCCGTGTGGGTTTTCACCAACGAGAATCTCTCATTTTAATTTTCCTCATTTGCTTGTATTTGGATCCAAACAACTGTATCCTCCAATTTTGGACATCTTTGCCGATTGATCGGAAGGACTTGGATAGGGTTTTGGTGAAAAAGAATTTGTTGTTGAATTACAACTTTGGAACTTTTAAGGCGACACATCACCGAATCTTAACACTTGCCCCAGCTTAAACTCCTTGGGGAAATGTGGATTTTTATTTTGGTGTGACTGAACCCCAGGGAGAGGCTTCCTACGTATCCTTTCGGAATCAAGTCGAACGTAGTTCAGGGAACTTTTGTTTTTGTTTCTTTTTTTTGTTTTTGTTTTGATTTTTCTTTTTTTTGGTTTTTTGATTTTCTTTTTCCTTGATTTTTTCTTTTTTTTTTTTCATTTCATCATTTTTTTGTTTCTTTTTTCAACATCTCTTTTTTTGTTTTCCAATAACACTTTCGGGTTCCAAAGAGGGTAATCAAAGAAGAGTAACCGATTCAAAGGGTTTGCAAAAGGGTTAATGGTGTTCGGGTGGCGAGAATGAAAGCCTTCGTCATCCCAACTGGAGGACATTTGAAAATATATGGAGGATCAAACATAGTACCTTTTGACTGCACCTGCGTTGACAGGTTTTTCAGGGACATTTTCTTCGATGTACCCCAACTACAAACGCACTCTTTTGGCAGTGCTCTTGTAGTAATGTATGGAACTTTTCATTCTGAACCAATTTTCCTTTGGTTGTTCCGATTAATTGTTTTATTTCCTTGACCAAACTTCATTTGCATTCAGATTATTGATTCATCATTTGAAGTCTGACAACATTTTAGGATCTTTTGACTGCATCTACGTTGATAGTTGTTTCAGGGACATTTCCTTCGATGTACCCCAAGTACAAACGCACTCTTTCAGAAGTACTCTTGTAGTAATGTATGGATCTTTCCAATCTGAATCAATTTTCCTTTGGCTGTTCCGATTTATTGTTTTATCTCCTTGACATAACTTTATTTGCATTCTGATTCTTGATTCATTATTTCGATGTCTGACAGCGTCTTAGGATCTAGGCATGAAGTCCGCAAGCATGTCATGTTATTAAAATCTGCATTTAAACAGAACTAAAAGTAGAGTAAGAAAGAGACAAGATTAAGAAAAGAGACGTTCTTGGAAAATGAAATATTAATTCCATTTGATATTTTTTCGTTTTTTCGTTTTTTTTTTTATTTTGATGGTTTTTTTTAAAGATAGAAGGGTTTACATCGGAAAGTAAGACAATAAAGTAAAACATCCCGATCACACCCTGGGATAATCCGGACGCAGAAAGGATAGCAAGACTGGCTACCGAGACTCCCATCTGATGGGGGAACTTTCAGGCTTGGCGACCGTTTTTGGCTTTTCTTCTGTCTCGACAATGGATGCAATGGCCTTCAGTGCCGGATCAAATTCTTCATCTTCACAAACCATTCCGACTACTGGCCCAATGTGAGCAGGAAGGGGATTGTTCATCATATTAGGGTCATCTTCATCCCTAAGCACTATTGCCTGGACCTCGATGAGATCTTCCACTGCTCTTTTGAGAGTCCAACAATCTTCAGTGTCATTCCCCACGGCTCCAGAGTGGTATTCACATCTAGCATCAGCCTGGTGAGAGGGGGACTCAGGGTTCGGTTGGTTTGGGGCCACTGGCTGCAACAGACCTATCCTGACCAACTTTGGGAGCAAGCTAGAGTAGGATTCACCAATAGGGGTGAACTGATTCTTTTTGAAAGGCTCTCTTGGGCGAGGATTGTATTGGGAAACATTTGATTGGGGATTATATGGAGCTTGGTAAAGATGGGCATTTCTGGGAAGTGGAGCTTGGTTTTGGGTATAATTTTGTGGCTGTGTGTAAGGTTGTGTGTTCATCACCACACAGGGAGGCGGTGTCACGGCATATGCAGCATCATCTTTATAGGGGTAATAGTGTTCTGGGATTTTAGGAAGCATATATGATTTGTTGAATGACTTGTGGTCCCCTTTCGAGCTCGAAAACCATCATGGCTCCTTCTTCTCTCCCTTTTTTGTTCATCAAACCCTCCGAACCATTATGAACGGCCTGTGATGCAACCTTAAAATCAGCTTGACTCAAGATTCGGCCCGTTTCCAAACCATTTTCTACCATCTCCCCAATTTTGATAACCTCGGCGAACGATCAACCCATAGCAGAAATCATATTCTGGAAGTAGTCCGCCTTTTGGGCCTGTAGGAAGACCGTAACCATTTCTGCTTCGTCCATTGGAGGCTTTACCCTGGCAGCTTTCTCACGCCATTTGACAGCATATTCGCGAGAGCTTTCCGCAATTTTCTTTTTCAAATTAGACAAAGAATTCCTGTCAGGAGCGATGTCCACATTATACTGGAACTGGCGCACAAAGTCTCGGGCCAAATCATCCCACACATGCCAATGGGTAATTCCTTTATCCATATACCATGCATCAGCGATTCCAGTGAGGCTTTCTCCGAAGTAGGCCATTAGAAACTCCTCTTTTCCACCAGCACCCCTCAGCTAGTTACAATATCGTCTCAAGTGAGCCATCGGGTCTCTGTGCTCGTCATATTTTTCAAACTTTGGTGTTTTGAAACCAACCGGCAGGTGAACATGTGGGAACATGCATAAATCAAAATAGGAGACACTCTTCTGACCACTCAAACACTGTATGTTCTTTAAGCTTTGCTCTAGGCTTCTCATCTTCCGAACCATTTCTAACTGCTCGGGATTTCTCGTTGTTTTTTCTTGACCCATGGGAGACTCATATTGCGGGTGCTGAGGGCATGGGTTTGGCCTGTGCACTGTTGGATGTGCCGTAGTGGAGGCTAGTGGTGCAGCGAACATTGCTGGATGTGCCCTTTAATCCGACGCCTGGGGGTGATCCACATAAGGCATTTCCGGACCATTAGGCGGCATTAGAGGGTGGCCACATGGGAAGAGTGAGTTGGGCACAAGGACGTTGGAAAACTCATCTGAACTGGGGATCAACTCAGGGAAACCATGGATCACACTTGGTGGTTCCCTACCATTGGCCCAGGCGTCCCACATTTCCAACATGCGACAACGCAACATTCTGTTTTCTTCAGTAATTGTTGATTCCGGCTGCGGAATAGCCGATGACGGGCTATCCTCAGGACCGATAATTGGCATATTACCGACAAAGGCCATCTCTACCTTTGGACCTTGTGAAGGATGGGAAACCGGACTACCAACAACCAACCACCAAAACCTGGCTAATTTGCACACCAAACAACCTTGTTACTTTTGAGACATTTAACATATAGAAAATTGCATATTGGGATGCAATGCACCTAACAGTTAAACGCTTCTACAATGTGTTTGAACGATTGCATGTTTCATCCCGGCCTTTAGATGTCCCTTTCCAATTTTATCTCTCCTTCTTTTTTTGAATTTTCGATATCTCGATTTCTTTTCCTTTCTTTTTTTGTTATCTTCGCTCTTTATTTTTCTCATTTATTTTGTCACTCTTTTCTTTCTCTCTCTCTTTTTTTTTCATTGATTTCGCTCTTTTCTTTATTTTTTCACTCAATTTTTCTTTTTCTTATTTATTTATTTTTTACTCAATTTATTTATGGCTATGATCGAATCCGATGGGGATTGCCTACGTATCATGACGCCGCATGAATCAGATCTTGCGTAGTTAGGGAAGATCGGAGTAAATAAGCTAACTTTCTTTATTTTATTTTTGAATTTTTGAAAGAAAGGCTCTAAAAGAAAATATTTTTGGCCTTTTTTTTTTTGAAAGAAAGAATTCTAAAGAAGAAAAAAATATTTGGTATTTGATTTTTTTTTTTTTTTGAAATTTTTTTTCTTGTTTTTTGAAAGAAAAACTTCTAAGGAAACATTTATGGATTTTGTTACTGATTTTTGGAAGAACGACTTCTATAGGAGAAAGAGAATTGTTTTTTGGATTTTTGATTTTCTTTTCATTTTTTTTTGGATTTTTTTTTTTGGGAAAAATACTTCAATATAAACAAAAAAGTATTTTAGATTTTGATTTTTCATTGATTTTTTTTTTTTTGAAATGAAGACCTCTAAAGAAGAAAAAAAATATTTTCGAATTTTTTTTTTTTGGGTTATGTGCAAAAGACTTCTAAAAATAGTGAATTTTTGTTTTTTGAATGAAAGACCTCTAAAAATTCTTTTGTCTTTTGTTTTGAACTTTGGAAATTTCAAAAGTAAGAAGAAAATACTTTTGTTGGATTTCATCTTTTGTCATCTTCTTTTTTTCTTTTTTAAGAATAAATAAAATATTTTTGGAATTCGAATGTTGCCTCTACATTTTCAAAAGAGGGATTTTTAAAGAAAGACAAATATTTTTTTTTTTGAACTTTTGTTTTCTGATTTTTTTTTTGTCTCGGAAAATTATTTCTGAAGGATATGTTTAATTTTGAGTATTTATTGATTTTATTTCCCTTTATTTTTTTTACTTTTTAACATATGAAAGACTTTGGAAAGAAGGAAAATATTCTTTTTATTTTGGGCTTAAAATCCTCTTCTTTTTTCTTATTTGTTTGGGATTTTCTAAGGAGGGATTTAAAGGAAGATTTTTTTGAATTTATGAAAATTGAGTCTCAAAGGAATACTTTCCATAGAAGGAAATAAAGGAATTCTTTTTTCTTTTAATTTTATTTTCTTTTGGACAATTTTGGAAAATAAAAAGGTAGAAAATAGTTTTTGGGATTTTGATTTAATTTGTCTTTTTTCTTTTTCGGATGAAAAGTATTTTTGGGTTCTAAAATAATTATTTTTATTTTATCTTTTATTTGTTTGAAATTTCCTAAGAAAATACTCTTAAAGAAGGAATTAAACGAAAATATCTTTTTTTTTTGGGATCTTCTTTTTTTAAAATATTATTGGGGAGGAACTAAAGAAAATATTTTTAGATTTTTGAAAATTGGGGTCGGGATCGATGAGGTTTGCCTACGTATCTCACATCCGGTGAGAATCAGACTCTGCGTAGTTCTGCCAATTTTGACGGAACTGGGGAAACATGACTTTTGAGAACATTCGTTTATTTTCTTTCTTATTTATAGACAGAGTTTCACATTTCAAATAACTACCCCGCACTCTTGTTTTTTTTTTTTTGATTTTCTTTCCTATTCTAGAAGCCGGTCAACATGCATGCGGAAACAAACAGATGCCAAGTAGCACGTAAGATGCATCAGGATGATTTTTTATTTTGGGTTCACCTATCCTAGACGGACCCAACCCCTGTGTTGAGTCCCCTAAGTCAAATGCACGTGATGCAGATAAGCTCTCCTATTAGGGATCCGACATGAGCTTTTGTTATTCTAGGTTTAGACCTGGGGTTTTGTTCTAGACCATGCTTACCCGAGCGGACAACTCGAGCCGAGGTCGGGGCAGCGTACCGGAAATACAGAAGCTTCACCGGCTTTGCAACTTGTCCGTACCTCGTTCTAAAATTTGGATGACTCTAACAGAAAAGAAGTCACACGAAGTGCACACTTCCCAGATGATTTTGAAGACTAAGAGAGAAGGGGTTTCGGCACAATTTATATACAGTTCAGATAATATCAAAGCGGTAAAAAGCAATATTTAGCACATATAGGTTCAAACATGTAAAATAAGATAATAAAGCCAAATTTAACAGTCATTCTATGCTCGAATTCTGAACCCTGAACCAAAGATTCAGGGTTTTTAGTCCCCAGCAGAGTCGCCAGAGCTGTCACATCTCCTTTTTCCACCCCCGGATTAATGAAGGGTAATAAGGGAGTTTTTCCACTTTAAGTGACATTATTTAGATTTGGGATTTATTTTAGTTTTCAGAGTCGCCAGCCTGATTTTTGACAATGCTCCGGGACACCGTTTTATTTTAAAATCCCAAACCGAGGAAATTTTGACACTGTTTTAATTTTTCTTGGACCAGAAATCCGAGTAAGGAATTCTGTTAACCCGGGAGAAGGTGTTAGGCATTCCCGAGTTCCGTGGTTCTAGCACGGTCGCTTACTATTAATATTTGGCCTATATTATCTGATTGTTTATATGTTTTAAACCTATTGTGCTTTTTAGCCTTTTTCACTTTTTAGCCGCTTTTATGGATTTATCTTGAAACAAGTCAAGATGGCGTGCACTTGCTTGTTTTTGGACACATTATAACTGCGCTACATAAAATGCACCGTCAATTACAACATGTGATTTTTATTTATAATTTGAAGTTGAAGACGAGGACATGAGTTGTCGCACCCGAGTGTAGATTACGTAGTCAAGACTATGGTCATGACAGTTTTAAAGTGCATATTTTGAGGCGATGTTTGATTATTCTTTATGTTTTCTATTTGAAAGAACATTTTAGTTTTAAAATCAATTAGGACGTTTATGAATTTATCTTGGACAAGTTACGATGGCGTACACTTGTTGTTTTTGAACACATGGAAATCACGTCACATGAAATGCACCCGTGGTTGCTATATGCATTTTATTAGTTGTTTGGAGTGAGGGTCGGGGGCATGAGTTGCCACTCCCGAGTGTAGTTTATGGTAATTTGAGATAATAGTTGATTCTTTTCCAAATTTCAACCTAAAGATGTATTTTTTCAACCTAAAGGATATGTGAAAGATTGCTTAAGCTTAAATTCTAAAGGACACAAATCTTGGGCTATCGCCATATTTAGCCCAAGTTATCATTTTACTCTTTTGGCCAATCCTA
The DNA here is from genome assembly GCA_005239525.1 of Nicotiana knightiana. Lineage (NCBI taxonomy): Eukaryota > Viridiplantae > Streptophyta > Magnoliopsida > Solanales > Solanaceae > Nicotiana > Nicotiana knightiana. The sequence continues at coordinate 82,442 of ML429550.1, forward strand.
ATTGTGGCTAATTTATAGGGAGGTCACTAGTTCAAGAAATCCAACTAAGTCCTAATAATCTTTACTTTTCAGTTTGATGAATAAATAGGAAATATGATAATCAAAATACATGTTCATTCATACATGCACTTATGAGAATAACACAAAGGATTTTCTATTTTTTTTCATTTTTTTAGACGGCCTAAACATAAATCTAAAATATTCATTAAATTTGAAATGGATTGGCAAGGCAAAATCATGCTACTGTAAAATTTTTTATGATTTCTAGCAAAAAGATCGAACCACAGGCAGTCTTATTATTTCTTGAGACAATGATTCTTATCAATTTAAAAACAACTTGATCTCATATTTATAAAGGCTTAAAATTCACACATGTATACATTGATTATTCGCAGATTTATAAGACACAAAATAGACTGAAGATAATCTAGTGACTTTATTTATGTCGAAACTCTAACTGAACTTTGAGACAACCATTTTTTGAGATCCAGCGAAGTGTTTTTACAGATTTCACATATGTTCTTTGCCTAATGTCATTTTCAGAATAGATAGAATGTAAATTCGAATTTTAGGAAAAAACATGAATAAAACTGAAATTAAGTGTACATTCCAGTCCTTATTACAACTAAAAGTATATACAAAAGAAAAGATGTAATTACGCTATTACATTATTCTTGATTAAATATACAAATTCTAATAATAAGAAGAAAATAAAAAGAACAAGATTAGCTGTTGCTCCTGTGAAAGCCAGCAACTTTCATGCTTTTAGGATCTGTATTCTTCAACTTTTAGTCTCACTGGACCATACATAACTCATATGCACTATAAAAGAATGAATCTGATCATTACAGAGATCAGATTCGACTCTTTACATGCTGCTCCCATAGTGACATAAGATCTAAGTCGTCCAAACCAACATATATAAGCATCTTATGGGGGTGAATTTGACCATTTAAAGGGTCAGATTCACTACCCTTTAATGCTAGCTAATGACTCTATTATGACTTCAGGGATATAGAATTAATCACAGAAGCCTCTAAGAGATAATTCTACTGTTATAATCACANTTACAGATTCAGCAGAAAGAAAGGCAACATGTTTTATGCATTGTTTTTCTTAGATTAAATCTAACTATAAGGGAGAGTCTGATTCAAACCCAGAGATACAAACTTGCTTGACATTTCTAACAACCATACCAATACTTCAACCAGTATTCGTTTGAATATTTTGACTATTCTTGGCTTTTTAGAGAATGAATCAGACCATACAAGGGTTCAGATTCTTTACTCTATAGCCCTTCTTGACTACATGCTGCATACCCTTTAAGGGGTGAATTTCAGCCATCTACACTACTATTTTGTGCACTATTATGGGGTGAATTTGATCATTGATGGGTAAAATTCATCCACCCTAGTGCTAATGCTAACCTATCTAGAGACTTGCTTGTTGAATCTCTTTATTGACCAAAAAGACTCAATTGAAAGCATACTTTTCTGCATACTTATAGAGAGAACCTAACCATAGAGAAGGTCAGGTTCTACACCATAGTGCAACCCTTTTTTGGAAAAGTAGAACCATGATTATCAACTACATTTATATACCTTTAGCCTGAAATAAACAGAATACTCCAGTAAAGAAATACCAACAGCAAAACAGTACCTATCACACTCACAAAATCATTATCATGCCAATAAGCATCTATACAATCACTTTTACATAAAGCAGAAGAAACAACATCGTTTATCAAGAACATCTAGTTTAAGCAGTGAGTAGAAAAAGAAGATTCCAGTCCAACATTTCATTGAGAACAGATGAGTTAATACATACCTTTTTATGAGTAAAACAACAAAAAGGGAATTGACCAAATAAAGGTCAATTATGGACAATAATCAACAAAAGAAAGAAGATTCAACAACAACAAACAACAAACCAGAGAAAACCCAGTAGCCCAGCAGGAATTGACAAAGAATTGTTGGATATGAGTGTTTATGATTCCCAAAATCAAAATACAAAGGAAAGAAATAGAAGCTGAAAACTAAACCATATCTTTATGAACTTGATTCCAAAAGAAATCAGATTTCTTTTTGCTTTTCTACTAATACTTTTTTTTTTGAAATTTTTTGTTTATGAATGGACAATACTCTGAATTTTCTGTGCTTTCAAAATGCTTTCAGCAGCTCAGAAAAGTTTAAAAAAATGTAACCCCTTCATCTCTAAAAAGAGGGTCTATTTATAGGATATTTGGGAATAAGATATTCTTTTGAATATTCCCTATCCAAAGCTGAAAAATAGCACTCAATAGTACATAGGGCAGCTGTCAACCCTATCTTTGGGACAACTGCCCCTATTCTAGAACTTTCTTACTGATTAAAAGACCTCTTTACCCATGCAAATCTGATTTCCTAATGTACCCCTTGAAGCCCCTGTATTTACCATTAGGTAACAAGGGTTACTTGCTTGGGTTATCATTTAACTCTAGTTAACTAACACTAGTTATGTCCCTTAGGTGACTTCTAGTTGTTCATTAACCAAGGTTAGGTTAACTAATTAAGGGTTAATTGATTAAGTTCCTATTAGTTAACTAGGTTTAGCTTGTTAATTAATGTGAGTCAATCAACTTAATTCTCTAACCTAAGCTAACTGACTTGGCTTGGTAAGTCTAGGTTGAACCATGACCATACACTGTTTTAGAACTGAGTTTAGCCTAATTAGTTGATTAGTTTTATAATCATTAACTGATTTCAACTTGTTTAGGATTTCGGTTGAGAATTAACTAAGTTGTTAGACTTGGTCAGTTTACTTGTATTAAAATCTGTTTAAGTTTCACTTGAGCCTAAGGGGAATTAGTTTGTTTAGGTTATTTGAATATGCCAATCTAACCTAAGAGTTGAAACTAAACCTATGATTAATTAGAGATTATCATCTAATTGCAACAAATAACGGGGGCAGCAAAATCAAACAACAACCTCAATCAATACACAAGCAGACAACTACTACAATAAAGGCATATGATCTTAGGGATTCAATTAACTAGTTCGTTCATGTTCATTTCTTGACAAAAAATCCACAAACACACAGACGCCTGAAAATCAGCAAAGAAAAAAAAATTGAAACCTAATACTAATCTTGGTTACACGATAAGTAGAAAAAAAATACAAAACCTAAACAGTTAAATCACGCAAAATAGTGATAAAGAGTTCTTAAGCTAAATACATTTGGGGTTTTAAACTAAAAAAAGAAAAGAAAATATGAACAGGTAAACGGAATCAAACAAAAATGATCTAATGAAGGAAAACAGTGAGTAAACTACGGCCTATTCATGATATCAATCAAGAACACATAGAAAGGGAGTGGGGGATACCCGTTAAAGGGATTTTTGCCGGAAAAGAATGAAATAGTCGGACCTTGGCCGGACTCCGGAGGGTTTGAAAATGACTCAAACCCACAGAAATCAATAGCCCTCGGTTAGGTGATGAATTAGAAGAAGAAGATGGTGGTGGTGAAGACATTATTATGTATTGTTAGAAAGAAAGGACGAGTTGTAAGTTTTGGGTTGTGTAGTATGAGTTGAACTTGGTTTGAAGGTAGTCTTATGAAGAGAGGAGTAATGATTGCCTTTTATAAGATGTGGATATTAATTATACAACGGGTAAAAAATTTATTCAAGTGGAAGTCTAATAGTTGTAGGAGTGTCATTTATTTGACGGTTGAGAGTTTCCTACTTCTAGGCTAATTGAGTACTGATGTGACTTCTTGGAATGTTTCATTTAGGGATTAGTACAATGACTTTGAAATGAACCAAATATAAATAGAATCCTGCTCATGTGTGACTGTAATTGAATTAATATATGGAGAAGAGTACGTACATTGTCAGTCAGATGAATCAGCATAGATGAACCAGGTTCTTCCTGTTAGAAATATTTAAATTGCCTCAATTTACAAAGATAAACATTTATTACTATCCAGGGAATCATACTAATACATGGCACAAGAGTATGTCAATAAATACATGATGCTGAGCAATTATTAATCTGATTAAGTACCTAATTAAAATTTTCTAGCCAAAACAAAAAAAAATTCATTTATATATACATATATATATATATTTTCAATCAGGCGATCTTAATCATCCCTAATTCCAGCCTGTTTCTCTCAAAATTCTCCCTACTAAGTGCTTTAGTGAATATATCAGCAATTTGATGATCAGTAGCACAAAATTCGATTGAGATTATTCCTTTTTTCATAGTTATACCTTAGGAAATGGTGCCTAACATCTATGTGCTTAGTCATTTTGTGATGAACCGGGTTCTTTTTCATACTAATAGCACCAATGTTATCACAAAAAATAAGAATGCATCCCACATCAATACCGAAGTCCATGAGTTGTTGTTCGATCCATAACAACTGGGCACAGCATGAGGCTGCAGCCACATATTCAGCCTCAGCAGTAGACAAGGCTACTGAATTTTGTTTCTTGGTAGCCCAAGACACAAGGCATGAACCCAGAAAATGAGCCATACCTGAAGTACTTTTTCTCTCAACCAGGAATCCTGCATAATCAGCATCAGCATATCCTACAAGGTCGAAATTATTGACTTTAGGATACCAAATGCACAAATCAATGGTGCCTTTCAAATATATCAAAATTCTCTTTACTACAGTGAGGTGGGAATCCTTTGAATTTTCCTGAAACCTAGAACACAATCCTACGCTGAACACAACATCAGGTCTGCTGGCAGTGAGATATAATAGTGACCCAATCATCCCTCTGTATAGCTTTTGATCAACAGATGAACCAGGTTCATCCATATCCAATTTTGTAGCTGTGACTATGAGAGTGTCTATTTCTTTTGAGTCTTCCATTTTAAACTTCTTGAGCAATTCTTTCACATACTTTTGTTGGTGGATCATTGTTCCATTTGAGTTTTGCTTAATTTGCAAGCCTAAGAAAAAGTTTAGCTCACCCATCATACTCATCTCAAACTCACTTCCCATTAGCATAGCAAATTCCTTGCTCAATTTTTCAGAAGTCGCCCCAAATATGATATCATCCACATATATTTGCACAACCAGGAGATCCTTACCCTTTTCCCTTATGAACAAGGTACTATCAATTTTTCCTCGTTTGTACCCATGTTCTAGCAGGAATTTTGATAATCGTTCGTACCATTCTCTTGGTTCTTGTTTGAGACCATATAAAGCCTTGTTGAGTTTGTATACGTGGTCAGGTGACTCCTTGCTTTCAAAACCTGGAGGCTGCTTGACAAATACATCTTCTTTCAGATAGCCATTGAGAAAGGCACTCTTAACATCCATCTGATGAAGAGTGAATTCCATGTGTGTAGCAAATGCTATAAGGAGTCTGATTGCCTCCAATCTTTCCACAGGGGCAAAGGTCTCATCATAGTCAATTCTTTCTTCTTCACTATACCCTTGAATAACTAATCTTGCCTTATTCCTTGTAACAGTTCCATCCTCATCGAGCTTGTTCCTAAAGACCCACTTGATGCCAATCACTGATCTATCCAGTGGCCTGGGTACCAAGTGCCATACTTGACTTCTTTCAAACTGATTCAGCTCTTCTTGCATGGCATTTACCCAATTAGCATCTTGTAGGGCTTCCCCAATGTTCTTTGGTTCGATCATGGATAGAAAGGTATCAAACGCACACAGATTTTTCAAGGATGATCTTGTTTTGATTCCGGATGCCAAACCTGTTATAATGTTCTCAAGAGGGTGAGAACTATGATATCTGTGTGGTTTGAGTACCAGCTGTTCATTCCTAGACAATTCCATGGTGTCTTGTTGCTGTGGAGCAGGACCAGGGCCAGGTTGCATATGTTGAATTCCCCATGTCATGATGCTTGGGGTAGTTGAACTTGTTCCATCACCTGTTCCACCTTCGGTGTTTTCTTCAATGTGATCACTACTTCTTACCAATCCAAGCTCCTCATCTTCAGGTTCCTCTTACCAACCCCAATGATTTCACCTTTCTTTCCGTTTCAAAAGGAGACATTTCCTCCTTTGAGACTTTCAAGTGAAAGGAACTGTTCCATGTTCCCAATCATATGCTTTGAGCAGCCACTATCCAAATACCAAATCTGGCTGCCTCCTCGCACTTCAACCTACAAAAAAATCAGAGGTTAGTCTTAAGAACCCAAACTAGTTTGGGTCCTTTTCTATGAGAGAATGGATGAATCAAATTTTTCCTGGCCCAATTTGGTATCCAGTTTTTCCCTTTTACAAACCTCTCATTTCTTCGACTAGACTGCTCTTTTGCAGTACACTCATATTTGTAGTGCCCAGTCTTACCACAATGGGTGCAGATTTTATTCTCAGGAAGAGTGAGATACTTGTTTTTGGGATCCCACTTGGGCAATTGACTTCCAAAGCCAATCCCTCTCCTGTTGCTACTATGATTCTCTTGAAGCCATATCAGGGCATCAGAGGATTTATTCCATTTACAAGTTCAATCTAATTCATGTTTGACTTTTCCAAGTTCTTCATTAAGAGTTCTTATCTGTTCATCCTTGGCATACATCTTATCTTTTAGTTTTCCCATGTTTTCTTCTAACATGATATGAGAATAATCAACAACTTTTTTACTTGATCCTAGCTTTAGCTTTAAATTTTCAGATTTTAGTTCTAGAATCTTAGTTTCAAGTGAATGAACCTGGTTCAACAAGTCAATGTTTTTCTTTTCAGATTCACTGACTCTGATTTCCAGGTTCATGCACTTTGCTTTTAGCATTGCACATTCTTTAGATAGTTGATCCTTCTCTTTGGTTGTTTCCTCAGAATCGTCTATGAAATCAAGTAGCAACTCAGAGAGTGTTTCCTTAGATAGGAATTTTACTTTATTTTTAAGATGGGAGATACTTACCTCTGGTTCTTCATGTGATTCTTCATCAGATTCTCCAATTGCCATGAGCGCCTGATCTTCAGTCTCCCCATCTTCTAATTCCTCATCTGAACTTTTCCCCCAAGCAGCAACCATAGCCTTTGTTGTGGTTTTCTTGGGTTGGACCTATTACTTCTTCCTGGTGGTGCACTCATCTTGATCTTTTCCAAGGTGTTAGCCTTTCAAGGATAACCTTCTCTGATACCAATTGATGTTTTAGACGTTGTGAGCATGTAATTTTTCACCTACTAAATACTCCTACAAAATTTGATAAATAAATTAATTTTAAGATTTTTGTGTGAATGTAGTGTGTATTTATGAATTGTTTGCATTTTTTTAATCATTATTTATCTTTTAAATTTATAAAATATAAATAACAAAATCTCTAAAACTTTTTTCTTGCATAATAAGGTTTTTGGTTTAAATTAACACTTAGTGACACTATTTAATCACATTTCTTAGAAGAAAAACCACAGATAATCGGGTCTTTTAATAATTATTGGTATTACCATTTAAAATTAATGTTCTTACTTTTTATAAATTAATTTAGACTCATTATCTTAATAATATAGGAAAATAGTTAATTGATTTTATGGGTTAATTTTATTTTTAGTAATTTAATTAGATTTATTGTAATTTGGTTCATGGATTAAAACAGATAAGGGCTAAAAATCGGACTGGGCCGCTACACCCAGGCCCAATCCCTTCCTAAACCCCAATTTCACCCAGCCCAAATTCCATAATCTGTCCAAACCCCCC